>OY856188.1:274423593-274690454 GCA_963693315.1 Diogma glabrata | reverse complement strand
TATCCAAAAATCTGGGTTTTCATACAGAAATTTTGCAATTTTTCGAAGACTACTTCAAAAAATATCTAGAATTTGTCGACACGAAAAAATTTAAATATATTTTATTCGGTACTAGTTTGAAAATATTTGCTTTCCTAGATGTCATGTGGGTTTGATTATAAAATTGTAACTTTTTCTCCATTGCTGTTTTGATATTGTTACTCAAACCTCGGTCAAAAAATTCTAGACGTACTAGAATATCAGCTTTTGTCTACCTACTACCATTACCTTAGTGTGCTTCTAAATTTGAAACGTGCTAAAATAATTTACTAAAATTACTTAGCTCAATACCTTTTAAACAATTATAAAATCACGAAATTCGGTTAAGTAAATCAAAAGATATGGACATTTTAGTAAATTATTAAATAATGTTCTCTATGTAGAGGCAAATGCAAATTTCAAGACCTTCTAACGGTTTATAACTAAAATTTTTTGAACTGCTTCTTAAAAAATTAGTTTTTGCATCCATATTTTGAGAACACTATTGAATTAACAAAAAACCGTAGAAGTTCGACTTTCAAAAATTTTTCTCGATAAACTACACTGTCAGGAATGCATTGATCGATGCTCATATTCTGACACTTGCCATAATAGTTATTTTTTCTAAGTGACTCTGCAAATATTTTTAAAGGAAAATAATTTTTTTATTAATATGATATTGTGTTTAATTAATTTTAATAGATTTTGTATAATTTTAGAAATACACTGTTAAGCTAAACTGAAAATTTGAAGAAATACTTAAAATAATGGATCTTTTGTTCTAAAACTTTTTTATTTTTGAATAAAAGTTATAAGTATGTTCACAATAAATGTTAGTTTAGCAAAAATATTTTGTTTGGAACTTTTTTTTCCTAAATGTCACTGGAGGCAATGAGGCCTTTTTGAAAAATTGAGAACGAATTCAGAAAATTCCACTAAAACTTTTTGTTGTAATTCTGAGAAAAAAAGTTTGTTTTAAGAAAGTTAGACAATCGCAATATAAGGTGGCTTTGCTTTAACTTTTTTTTCATATCATAAAGCGTTTTTGAGATATGAGTATTTACAGCTAAGAAATTTCGAATCTTGTTTTGCTATATGCAAAAGCGCTGGCTCTTGGATGCACCATTGGGCCATTTTTTTGTGTGGATATTCAGTATGGATCAATAAACAAATCAAGCCCTGAGCTCCAAAAAAAAAACAACATTTTGCATTCTAATATATATATATATATATATATATATATATATATATATATATATAATATATATATATATATATATATATATATATAATATATATATATATATATATATATAATATATATATATATATATATATATATATATATATAATATATATATATATATATATATATATATATATATATATATATATATATATATATATATATATATATATATATATATATATATATATAATATATATATATATATATATATAATATATATATATATATATATATATAAATATATATATATATATATATAAATATATATATATATATATATATATTATATATATATATATATATATATATATATATATAATATATATATATATATATATATATATATATATATATATATATATATATATATATATATATATATAATATATATATAAATATATATATATTATATATATAATATAATATATATATATATATATATATATATATATATATATATATATATATATATATATATATATATATATATATAAACGATATGAGATATAACGAAAACGACCGTCACTCTCACGGTCGCATTTGTTGAAGTAGATCAAAAAAATTTTCTGTGCATGTGTGTTCTATTAATATCTCGGACGTGTTCGTGCATTAGCAAAATCCGACACGTGGTTAAGGAACTAGAGCCTTTTTTCTAAAAAAAAAATTAATTTTTAAAACCGTTATAACGGCCGTTTGGATACTAATATTTTTAAAATGTTAACAAATTTAGAATCCTTGGAATCTTTTTTATCAATTTGTTTTAAAAATAGACCTCTACAGTTATAGGTTCCTGAGTGAGCGGCTCCAACAAAAAAAATTGCTAAAAAAATTTTTTTTTTAAACAACCGGCACTCTCATGGTCGCATTTGTAAAGCCAGATCAAAAAAACTTTTCTAAAAATGTCCGTTTTATTAATATCTTGGACAAGTTCGTAAATCAGCCAAACCAGAGGCTTTATAATAGAAAAAAAACTCTGTTTTTTAGATCCGTTATAACGGCCGTTTAGATTCTAATATTTTTAAAAACTTCATAAATTTAAAATCTTTGAAGCCTTTTTAATCAGTTTCTTTAAAAAAAAAGACCTCTGCAGCTGGAGGTTTCTGAGTGAGCGGCTCCAACAAAAAAGCTTGTAAAACACAAAATGCGTTTGAATCAACCAGCACTCTCACGGTCGCATTTGTAGAGCCAGATCAAAAACCCTTCCCCTTAACATGTGTGTTTTATTAATATCTTGAACAAGTTCGTAAATCAGAACAATCTGACACATGGTTAAATAACTAGAGGCTTTATACTAGAAAAAAAAATTCGTTTTTTTAATCCGTTATAACGGCCGTTTGGATACTAATATTTTAAAAAACTTGGAAACATTTTAATCCGTTTCTTATATATATAAACCTCTGCAGTTAGAGGTTTTTGACTGTTGGCTTCAACAAAAAAGTTTGCAACAATCCATAACTACAATTTCCAAAAACCTTATAACAGTCAATGAAAAAAAAATAAAAAGGTTTGAATAGAAGAAATCAATTTTTTTTCTTAGAAATAAACTATTTTGATATTTTGCAGTAATTGGACGACATATGATATAGCGTAGGTTTATGTCATAAATTGTCACACACATATTCTGAGGTAGATTTGATATTTGTTTGTTGCAAAATTGGATAGACATAGTTTTGCTTATATGTAGCTAATTTTCTGTTTAAAATTTGTTCGATATCTGTTTGTAATTAGTTTGTTTTGTTTAAACTAATCTGATACATCAGATTCTACTAGCACACAAAACTGTCTGATCTCGAAATCAACCTATTTCTAGCGGATATACGTGCCGCTTGGACTTTTTTGTGTGTAACGTGTAATAGACAATTATTAGATTTATTCTTAAGAGAGTCGTGATGTTTAGATTAAATTTCGAGTAAATTTTAAATCGTTCGCTCTTTAATTAAACAAAAAAAAAAAGGAAATCAAATAGTAATAATAAAGAAAACTAAAGATAAAACTTAAGTTAATGTTAGTTTAAAGCAGATGCATAGAACGGTAGCAAATTATTATTTGTTAATAAAAATTTAATTAATCAAAGAAATCAAATAGTAATAATAAAGAAAACTAAAAATAAAACTTAAGGTTATGTTAGTTGAATGCAGATGTATAGAACTGTAGGCAAATTATTATATGTTAATAAAAATTAAACCGGGATTGTTCGTTGAACTAAGAGATTTATGTTAAACCACCCAAATAAATAAAAAAGAAAAAAAAGAAACCAAATTATTTTATTTAAATGTGGATGTGGTGTTGTATTCCCCAAACGTTGATCAGGGGAACGTTAGCTCAAGCCTTTTCTTTGTGTTAGCGCGTGTGAAGGATGAAGAGCGTATGGCTAGTTTATAATATTAATCGACTTAGCTCTGTGTGGCGCAACATTTTTACTATCAATTATTTAACTGAAGAACAACAATCGCCTTAGTTTCTTGTGGCGCAACATTTTTATTATCATTTATTTAACTGAAGAACAGCAATCGCCTTAGTTTCCTGTGGCGCAACATTTGTCATAATCATTACTGATCTTAAAAACAGCAATCGCCTTAGTTATCTGTGGCGCAACAATTGTTACATCTATTATTTGGCTTACCATAATCGCCTTAGTTTCTTGTGGCGCAACATTTTTTACTATCAATGATTTAACTGAAAAACAGCAATCGCCTTAGTTTCCTGTGGCGCAACTTTGTTTTTATTATATCTATTGTAACCGCCTTAGCTCTGTGTGGCGCAAAATTTTTTTTATTTAACTGAAGAACAGCAATCGCCTTAGTTTCTGTGGCGCAACATTTGTCATAACCATTACTGATCTTAAAAACAGCAATCGCCTTAGTTATCTGTGGCGCAACAATTGTTACATCTATTATTTGGCTTACCATAATCGTCTTAGCTCTGTGTGGCGCAACGAACTGTACATTTTGGGTGTAGTTGCTGTCTACCATAACTGCCACTCGGACTTGACTATTCGTGCGACACCTTTGATATATAGCTAATGTCATAGGCATGACGGATTAGAAGGAGCTGAGGAAGGGAATCTGGACCAACCATGGGGTGAGTCACCTTAACTATATATAAATGGGTATGGATGGATGTCTGAAAGGGTGCGTGAGTGTGTGTACGTAGGCGTGTATGCATGGGGGTGTGTATGCAGGAGTGAATGGACATGTAATTAAAGTCTCGATTTTTGTTTTTTTTGTAAATACATCAGCAGGTACTAATTAGCGTTGTAGGAATAGACCCATAATATTTATATGTTTTTTTTTCTAAATTTTAATGGGTGTCTTATCTCAGGTGGTTTAGTCATTTATTAATGATAATAAACTTTTAAATTTAATTTTCGTCACTTATAAACTACTTCACACCTGTGGGTTATTATCAGAATGCGAACTATGCGTCTTGGGTTTAACTCAGGTAAAGGCTGAGAGCAAGGATAATGAAGATTGTTCTACTTGGGAACATATTACAACAAGCATTTTCCGAAAACGCCATGCAACTTAAGCCTTATGTTGACTATGTTAATGTTAATACAAAATACTGCAATAAACTTCGTCCAGAATGGGTTAGTTTTATTTACTCATGCATGAATTAAAAATGAACTCCTTTTTCAATCTTTTACTTGTATTGCAAATTGTATTGCATAAATTAATGTAAATTAAATTTGTTATACAAATGTTTACATTAATGAGTTAAAAAGAGGTGTGGCCTATTGTTTCTAGAAACAACTACAGTGAGTACCAAAAGATTCTGCTTATTTGTTTTTGAATATAAATAAGCGAACAAAATATCAGATAGTCAGTTTTAATTTTGCAATTAAAAGTGTTTATAAATACTCGCAAGTATAAGGAATAATCGGTGGTACTTGAGCCTGGGTACTAATAGTAAAAGAATTTGAACTTAGTGGAATAGTAAATACAGATTTTACGATTTCGAATATTATTGATTCAAATTGTGGAAAAGCGGTGAAGATTATCGTACATAAATTGGAGACCCGGGAATTTATTGTAATTAAAATCGGAAGTTGCTGTAACTGGTTGATAAATAAAGTTTGAAATTTCTGTTAACTAAAGATCTGTCTTTTTACTGTCGTATTTGCTCAATAATCAAAAAGAACCAACGAAGAGTCGTTACAGTGGTGTCAGAAGTGGGATTATTGAAACAATGGTCAAGACAGTAAATATTAGTGATCTCAGCCAGACCCAGCTGAAGGATGAGTTGAAGAAAAGGAATGCTCCAATCCATGGAACGAAGGCAGAACCTGCATTCCGGCTGCGTAAAGTTTTAGAAGAAGCAGGCCAAAACACAGAGGTCATAGAAGTAGAGTCGGAGGAAGCTCTGGTTCAGAATACCTCAGCAATTGATCCGATGATGGTGTTAATGATAACCTAACAAGGAAACAACTAACAACAACAACAACATGCTGATATGATGGCCCGACAAGAGAAACTGGCAGCAGAACAAAAAGTAGATCAACAACGACAACTTGCTGATCTGATGGCCCAACAAAAATTAGATCAACAACAACTACGTGAAGTAATCGAGTCACGTATATCCAGTGCGGAGGTTAAAATCAACCACATGGAAAGGGAGCTGCGGAAAGTTACCGAAGAACATGAAGAGAAATTACGTAATCTTTCGAGTGAATTCCGACAAGAAATAGCACAAGTAAAGTCAGGTAGCATGATCAATCCATCAACTACTTCAGCTCCAGCTAGGGTGAAAACACCCGCATTTGATGGATCCACATCGTATCAGATACTTAAGATGCAATATGAGATAGCAACAACTGGGGTTGATCACCAGCAAAAAGCAAACGCGCTTATATTGGCATTGAAGGGACCTGCTGCTGAAATTTTGAAGACACTATCAGTGACAGAGCGTGATTAAAGCAAGCTAATGGAGGCCTTAGAAGTAAGATATGGGGAAAATCATATGCAAGCTCTCCATCGCATGCAGCTCAAGACACGAAAACAGGGAGTCAGCGAAACTTTGCAAGAATTAGAGGCTGACATTGTGAGACTGGTTAATCTGTCATATCCGAACTATAACGCTGAACATCGAGATGAGCTGGCAGCTGATATATTTATCAATGCTCTTCGAGATATACAAATGAGAAATCAGCTGTATCTAAGCGGGAAGAAATTACCTGCGGAAGTCTTAGCATTGGCCCTAAAAATGGAAGCTGGAAAAAGAGCGTATGACTCAGATAGAGTACGTAAGATGGAAGTTGCTGAAGAACCACTAAAAGCAGCGCTCGATGAAGTGATCATGCGTGTCAAAAGTTTGGAAGATAAGCCTGAACGAAAACAACGAGGAAGATCTAGCAGAGTAAGATGCTGGAATTGTGGGCAGTTAGGGCACATCAGACGGGAATGCAAAACACTAGTAGCAGCAAAAGAAGCGTAGATTTCGATGTTTCGAGTTGCATAAATTTTTTTATTAAATAAGTGTCTATGAGCCTACTTTCCCTTTGTCTAACTTTGCCGCCAAGCTTTTAGAACTATGAGAAACCGCATTAAAAGGTTGTGTACCAAATTGAAAAAAAAAACGAGTGACAGCACTTAAAGCTGTTGAAGTTTAAAATAACTAAACTACATTTCATTGAAAGAATACGTTAGGCAAAGTATCGGCTAAACGAGAACAACGCAATATATAGGTAGTGATGGGAATAGCTTGTCTCACACTATGGTTAAAAAAGAGAATTCTGGATAGCACCAGTGCTACCGAAACACTAGATTATTTTTTTTTCGACAAAGTGCTCCTAAAGAGAAAAGTAGGTACCTACGTATGTCCTTGTAGCTGAGCTTGGATAACTGTAAAGTATCGGTTAGGTATAGTGCGAAGCAAATTATGTTAAAAGAAGAAACCAATTCTAGTCTCTAGGAATCGAATAAAAACTAAAAACTATCTTTTTGGCAGTAAACATTTTTATCTACCAATTTAACAAGTTCATCGCCCTTTGGGAACGACAAGCGACTACAAATTACAATGCAGATGAAAGAGGAATCATTAGAAGACTGGCAGTATCCGAAGAATTTCACCACTGACAACCATCTAACTATACGAGGATTCGCTTGAGCAGAAAGAATACAACGTAGAGTTTTTTGATTGGTTCAAACTCATTTAACCGGGTTTATCGAAGATTTTCAAAAAAATATTATTAGGTATAGAGGGGTAGTAAGAATCCTTCGTGTGACAGAACTGATCGTAATTTACGCCATAGAATTATCTGATGTGGTGGCTTGGACATTCATTAAACTCTATGTGTGCCTAACAAATATATATTATTGAGCAATATATTTACTACAATTGCATGTAATTCGTCACAATATTGTTAAGAGTAACAATCTACTATAATTGGAACAAAGGACATCATACCGCCAACAGAGGTACATAGGTGGGTGTGATGCAATGCACAAAACAACCTCGATTCGATATTGCCGATATGATTTCTTATCGAGTTGTCCCTCCATGATACACAATCAATTCAATGGTTGTTTCTTTTTCATTTCTTTCCACGCGCTTTTTTTCAGTGGTTTTTGTGACATATATACTGGTGAAAATATATTAGTCATGTAGTTCGTGAACAGACATAAAACGCTTCATGTAGAGTTAATTTAGTTTATTTTAAAAAATAGAAAATAAAGTTAAGATCGATATAAAGGTTGATATCGTATTGTGAAATTCGAGTAGTAATGACATAGTAATTATTGTATACTACGTTATAATACATAAAATTTCCAAATTTACGTGACTAACAAAAAAAAATGTAATATATGTATAATTAAAAGAAGATTAATTACTTTAACGTAATTATAATAGAAATAAAATAAATTTATTTGTTGTCAAAATTAAAATTAAATTATAAAAGTTACCATTTTTAGTTTAAATATCTGTTGCACATTTATATTAAACTTTTTTTAAAATGGATTAGAACTAAATTAATAAAATAGCCAAATATTTACTTTAGTAATTGTGTGGAAAAAGAATGGGCAAAAAGGAGTTTTGGTGTTCAGTTAATTTACCAAAAGGTACAATAGCTGGCGTTAAAAATGATCTAAAGGGAATCGGGCAGGAATGTTTTGAAAAAAAAAAAAAAAAAAAAAAAAACATACAACGATATTTATTTTACTTTCTAATATTGAATAATTATTTATGATCAACTATCGCCTGTACATTGGCACAACTATTGCATAGTATTGAATTATTGTTTTGGTGCGTTAATCATCTGTCTATGGCACGTCCTTAGGGGTCGTCAGAGTCCATGGTTCTATTTATTTAAAACCGGTCTCTGTTTAATGTTGTTTGTGTGCAATTTTACATTTGTACTGTGCTGAGGAAATACATTCTCGAATTTAAAATACTAAAGCTAGTCGGAATTAAACCTCGCAAGGTACGCTATTCCCCTAATGTTTCTGATAGTGATTGCACTATCAGAATCAGTGTTCACAACAAACAAAGGTTTACATAAATTTTGTTCGATGCATTTGTAGGGGATAGGATGGCACAACATGTAATGGGTTATGGGTTTTTTTATTCGAACATTTTCTCCACCTAATTGTTTTGGACTTAACTAACAAGAATTAGCTGGACATTTGTAAGAGTTGGTACAATTGGTCACACTTTATTTTAGTTTTGACTATTTTTCTATCAAAAACCATGTTTCTTAGGGATAGGGTCGAATCCATTTCGAGTTGAAACAATAAAAGCATATTACATTGCGTTGCATCGGGATCGCCAGAACCATACAAAATTTAGCACTATCCGTTATATGTGTTAACACGAGTTGAATTGATCTGAAGTTGATATCATTATTTTGGTTGGGTCCTTTTACGCATTTCACTCAAAAACCCCAAATTTTAAATCGGTTAAATATGAATCAAAAGTGAGATTGGTTGTCGCGGCTATTGAAGATATAAAATTTGTTTGGCTTTGGATATGGGATATGGTTTTTTATGAAATTTTAAAATTTAGGCCTCACTTTAAATATCTCCTGCTCAAAATTCAATCTTCAAGAGATGGATGATCTAGATGGCACTATATTAAA
Organism: Diogma glabrata; assembly: GCA_963693315.1. Lineage (NCBI taxonomy): Eukaryota > Metazoa > Arthropoda > Insecta > Diptera > Cylindrotomidae > Diogma > Diogma glabrata. Next base: position 274,681,113 of record OY856188.1, on the reverse strand, counting down.
CAAAAGTACCAGCATACATTGAACTCTCCTGGTGTCTTAAAATTTCTGAAGAAATTAAAAAAACAGTCCTACAATTCTGAACTGAAATTTAATACGATTAGATAACAAATCAAACAATTTTGCTGACCACATAAATTGCAATCAGCTGTTTTAGTAACAATATAAACGTTAAAATTATATAAATGTTAATAAAAAATATCTTTGTGGTTTACTGAAGTTTGTATGACTTTTTTTGAGACTGTGTGTGCCTTAAAATAAAATAAAAACTGTTCAAACTAACTAGAACGGTCATAAAATGATAGTCGATATGGAGCGTTGGATTGGTAAAGTTGCAGTTGTTACTGGTGCAAGCTCAGGAATAGGAGCAGCAATCGCTGTTGATCTAGCAAAAGCAGGTTTAATTGTTATCGGTTTAGCAAGACGAACTGACAAAATTGAGGTATACATCAATATTTTCGATCGATTTTAAATAATGATTTACAATAATGACATTTTATTTTTACAGAATTTAAAAAATGAGATAAATGGAGCATCCGGTCAATTACACGCATACCATTGTGATGTAACAAGTGAGGAATCGATAAAATCTGCATTCAAATGGATTGATACCACATTCGGTGGAGTAAATATTCTTGTCAATAATGCAGGAGTTGCAAAATCGACTTCCGTTTTGGGACATGAAGATAATATGCAGGATATTCGAAAAGTGATTGATACGAATTTAATAGGATTAATAGTTTGCACTAAAGAAACATTCAACATTCTTCAACGAACGGGAGATATTGGTCACATTATTAACATCACTAGTATTTTTGCACACACTATCCCTATTGTTACAAATCAACTATCCATGTACAATTTGTATCCTGGATCAAAACACGCAGTTCGAGCAACATCCGAAGTTTTACGCCAAGAATTGATACAGTTAAACAAAAAAGTAAAAATTTCTCAAGTATCTCCCGGAATTGTTCGCACAGAAATTATAAAAGCGGCCAATGTACCAAACTACGAAGAATATTTTGATTCCGTTGCTTACTTGAATCCACAAGATATAGCGGATGCTGTTTTGTTTATAATTTCAACTCCATTACATGTTCAAATTCACGACTTGATTATAAAACCAGTTGGTGAAATGTTGTGATAATTTCCTTTTTTTTCTAGTTTTAAATTCTTTTTTTATTTTTCGATTTTTGCTTTCATTAAATTTTTCGAATAGAAACATGTGAAAAATATTTATTCATGGGAGTTATGCTATTTGTGTTTTATCGTCGTAATGGTTATGTGGACGGATTTTAAGGATTCAATCAATTTTATTTTTTGGGAAAATTAAGTTTTTTGTCCTCATCATTGAATTATTATAAAACAACAGATTAGAACATTATCGCCATCAACGATAACGATGATAAATTAAATAATGATAGCTTTTTTTAAATAACGATTTTAATATGGTTGGTTCAGTGATAGCAATAACAATAATGATGGTACTACAAATAAATGTAACTTAAACAGTAACAGTGTTTGTGGTGGTTATGTATATAGTTATGTACATAGCAAAGTAATTGTGAATAGTGTAATTCTGTAATTCTGTTGCAAACTTAACATTTAAAACAGCAGCTGCCACAATAACAGCATCAGCATTATATAATTTATTTAGCAATCACCTGGTTTTGGTGCAACCATATCTGAGTTATAAATCGTCATCAATCACCTGTTTTTGCAACAACTTGTTTGTATTTAATAATCAAAAATCACCTGTCTAGACTTGCCACAACAATTATTGTATTTATATAATTATTCAACAGTCCCCCGATTTGGAGCAACAGTAATTGTTTCACATGTAATATTCAACCATCACATCTTTTTTTGGTGCAAAAATTATTAAGACAACCGAACAGAGTTTTGGTGAATATTAGACGACATAAGCAACCACTAAGAATCGTATCATATCTGAATTTGGTCATCAACCTTGATACTCTATTTTGTTACCAACTGAAGTAAAAATAATGATCTTTAGTTTCCCTTCGTTGATAAACACAACGGGTGGGCACTTAGGAGCAGTTAGAGCTTTTTGGAGATAATTTCTTTCATGTTAGACACCTCTCCTCCAAGGAAAGTGTTCGTAAATTTTTTGGCTTTAAGCGAGTTACCTATTGCTAAACGGTTGGTTTTTCAGACCGACATTTTTAATATGCTAGTCAATCAGCATTTCCAAAAGGGGTTAGAAATTATGAGCAGGAGATAGTTTTTCTTGACTTTGAGATAAATACGGCCATCACGCTTTGTAAGCCTGTGGTACAAAGTCAAAAGCTATGCAGATCATGAAATTTCTTGAAAGCCTATCTCTAATATGTCCAGACACTGTTGCTACATAATAAGCCAGATCCCATCGGGACCTGGAGATCTTTAGAGTTCAAAGAAGTTAAAAGCCTAAGACAGGGGTGGCGAACCTTTTTCAGTACGCGTGCCAAAAGAAATACAATCTATTTTTATAAAATTGCTCACGTGCCAAGCTAATTGTAATATGAAAAAATACAATTATTACAAATAAAATGAAAGCAAGCATTTGCAGAATTTTATTCAAAAATTAAAATCTATAATAAAATTATTAAAGATTAAATTGAAATATACATATTAATATCACTGTGCGACAAATGGTAGAGGTCAGTGATCCGCTGGGGTTCTGACTACCGGGAAAAATTATATTGGTAAAAAAAAAGTTATAAGTGTCCCGTCGTTTCGCTGGGTCACGTCTAGGAATCGAGATATATCGATTTGAAGTTAGTCTGTATCATAATGGGGAAATAGTCACGTTTTGGAGACATAACTCGAGAACGACTTGTCTGATTTTACTGAAACAAACATCGATGAACGCATTTCGCTTTTATTCACAATTAAGTAGAGGTATCTCTTTTTGAAAAGAATGTTGATTTTTCATAGAAACTTTTTTTTAATATTTTTAACGGAATAAACTCCAAAATTTATTGTCTTAAATGTATTTGGACATGTGTCTATGTGTCTTTGTGAATTAATTTTATTTTTTGTTTACTTTTTATTTATTTTTTTCTATTTTTATTTTTTTTTTATTTATTTTATTTTATTATTTTTAGTATAATCTTATTTTATATTTTTATATTTTTATCATATTTCATTATATTATTATTATTATTTATTATTGTTATTATTATTATTATTTATTATTATTATTTATTATTATTTATTACTATTATTATTATTATTTATTATTATTATTTATTATTCATTATTTGTTATTATTATTTATTATTATTTTTTATTGTTTATTTATTATTTATTTATTATTTATTTACTATTTTTTTATTATTTATACGTTGTTTATTTATTATTTATTTTATTTATATATTAAATTTTTTTATTTTATTTTTTTATATTTTCATTATATTTTTATTTTATTATTTTTATTATTATTTTATTTTACTTTATTATTTGTATTTCATTTATTTATTTATTTTATTTTTTTTCAATTCTTTATTTAATTAATTTTAATTTTTTAATTTTTTCGTTACTTTTTCAGTATAGTATATCAGTAGATTAAAGGAATTGTAATTCTTAATTTCTAAATTTGTTTTTTACAGCAAAATCGGACTAGTCGTTCTCGAGTAATGTCAAAAAAAGAACCCCAAACGTGACAATTTCTCCTATATGATGCTTACTAACTTCAAATCGATATATCTCGATTCCTAGACGTGACCCAGCGAAACGCCGGGACACGTATAACTTTTTTTTTTACCGATATAACTTTTCCCGGTAGTCAGAACCCCAGCAGATTTTGGCTGTCGCACAGTGTATTAAGTGTAAGTTAATTAATGCGGTTTTTGTTGCTGTATCTTGGATGACAATAGTACTTTGTGTATCTAGTTGCACAAAGTTGATTTTTTCCGCACGCGTCGTAATTTTGTAACAAATATTTCGGACAAATATACGACAAGTGCGTAATAAATCAATTTGTGCAACGAGTTGCACACAACGTTTTTTGCAATTCCGAAAACACAATTAACCAAAATTATTTTGCAACCAAATTTTTTACAACCAACATTCATATTAAAATATAAGTAAACATTTCTATTATCAACTTAGCATTGAGATAATTTTCTATGAAAAATAAAACAGTGCGGAAAAATCTCACTTTTTGATATTGCTGACAATATCGAAATACGTTGAAATGTGATTCGGAATTGCAAAAATATTTATTTTAAGGTTCATAATTCGTCACTTTTAACAAAATGTATGCCGAGCTAGATTTATCAGTCATTCTGTTTCTCAAATTGTTCTATATAAAATTGATTATGCTCATGATGCCCAGATATCGCAATTTAGAGCTGAATAAATAATACGTAAAAAATGGCTGAAAAACTGGATAAAATAATTCAAAATTTTTTTTGTTAAAATTCATTAGAGAAAAATGACCCCCCACGCATATGTGGATAAAAAAAAATTGACAATATAAAGTGTCTTTAAACAGTTAAAACTTTCGGGGATGTTTCTCCAGGCTTTCCAAATCAAATCTTTAAACTTTTGTTTATAGAATTGTATCCATATTGAAATGTCTTGATTTTGTTTCGCGTAGAGCTATTAAACTGATTGGCAGCTCGACTCTTAATTATGAGTTTGATTCCTGCAGCACAGACTAAGTGTTGCTGATCTGACAATTTTTTACGAATACATTATAAATGAACGAACTTTCGTATAGAGATAAAATCAATTTTACCTGAACCAGCAAACCTATTGCGTTACACCAGAACAAATGTTGTGGCCCAAATTGAACTCGATTGAAAATTAATCAATTATGCATTTGAGTTTCATTTAAATTTAAAAATTGCCAAATTAAGAATATTCATGTTAATGTTGATGGTGTCTCATATGATGTCTTTTCAACTAATGCAGGAGTTCCTTAAGGTTCCGTTTTGTCGCCAACTCTCTTTCTTATTTATATAAATGATTTGCTAGATTCAACTGTTAATCCTATCCATAGCTTTGCTGATGATAGCACACGCCATGTGTCACATGAAATATCAAATCTGAATTTACCTTCTACGCACTGAAAAAAATATGTCCTATTTCCAATCGAAATGCAATTGTCTCAACCTCACCGTGCGGTCACATATAGCGAATCAAACTACGAAATTGTTTCAACAACTCTACAATTATATATCGATGAAGTTGAGACAATCATCAATATTTATGTGAAAATAAAATATAGTTCAATTAATCTCAAATACTTGAATTTTAAAATGAAAAATTCATGATATAAGGCCAAAGAAAATTTTTTTCAAGGAAATAGTTATTATCTTTATTCAACTACTGTTGTATGTATTCAACTACTGTTGCATTGTACACTTTATATTTCAAATAAACCTCATTCTGTTGTTAGGAAAATGTTATCGTGTAGTTGTCCCAATCACAGTGAAATTGTTTGCAAATAAGTTTTCTTTGCATGAATAATAAACTGCCTACTTCGAGATGAGATTGTCATGAACTTCAATTTTTTTTTCAGTGCGCTTAATAAGTGTAGATCGAATTTGATAAATTCCTTAAATGTCGATTTCAATCATGGATTAGGGTTTCGTTGAAACAGGTTTGCCATTTTTCTAGATAATCCACAGTTAATCTGTTTCCATTAAAGATTGACTCTAAAGATCTTCTGGAGAAAGAATCAAAATAACGCTGTTAAAAATTAGGTTTTTTGGAAAAATGAAAAACGTGTTTTAGACAAAGTTGTGAAAACTTGACCATTTTTGATTTTCCTGAAACTTGGCATATAAGTAGTATGGACAAAATAAAAAATACAACTTATTTTAAAATTTTTTTAAAGTGCATAGTTTGAGGATAGGGGGCACCCCAACATGCATGAAAAATGAAAATTCTGCCAATCCGATGTAATTTTGAAATTAAATTGCGCAAGAACGGCCCGCTATACCGATTTCATCAAACTTTTTTTTGTGTGATAGATGATTAGTTAGTCGTTTGAAAAAAAAATTAATTTATTGTTTTTATAATTAATTTTTAAATAAAAATATTGAAAAAACTTTTTTAAAGATGGCGCTAGGGTCAAAGATCAATTGGAATTTAATTAATTTTTTTTTCTGAAAATAGTTCTATCCTTAGTCTAAAATATATCAAATTTACAAAGAGACATTAACTCTTGTAATTGAGATATTTAATTTTAAAGATTTTTAGTCCGAATAAAATTCTAATTGTTCATTATTTTCTCGAACTTCAGTGGTTAAAATTTTTTGATGATAAAAATTGTTCGAAAAAATAATGAGCAATTAGAATTTTAGACTGACTAAAAATTTTTAAAATGAAATATCTCAAGAACACGAATAAACGCCTCTTTGTAAATTTGATATTTTAGAGTAAGGATAGAACTATTTTCAGAAAAAAAAATAATTAAATTCCGATTGATCTTCGACCCTAGTGCCATCTTTAAAAAAGTTTTTTCAATATTTTTATTTAAAAATTAATTATAAAAACAATAAATTCATTTTTTTTGAAACGACTAACTAATAATCTAATCTAATAAACAAAAAAAAGTTTGATGAAATCGGTATAGCCGTTCTTGAGCAATTTAATTTCAAAGTTACATCGGATTGGCAGAATTTTCATTTTTCATGCATGTTGGGATGCCCCCTATGCTCAAACAATGTACTTTAAAAAAATTTTAAAATAAGTTATATTTTTTATTTTGTCCATACTACTTATATGCCAAGTTTCAGGAAAATCAAAATGGTCAAGTTGAAATTTCGACTTTTTCACCTGCGTAGATCACGTTTTTCATCAATAGTGAGACGAGTCACCACATATGGCACATATTTTGGAATCACACAACTAAATTCCCGGAAGAGAAGTGAACGACAAGTTCTCTTTGAAACCACGACCTTTAGGACTAAGTAATGTCACTCAACCTTTCCTCAGAAGCGTATTTTCATGAGTAAACATTAAAATATAATCAACACAGCACAAACAGTACGAATTGTCCGGGAGTAAGACAATCTGAAAATCTCAACATACTACTTTGCTGACCACAGCAATTATATCCAATTGTTTTGTTTATAACCTTAACGTAAAAATTATATAATTTAATTATGTGGTTTACTGAATCTCGTATAATTTATATTCGTACTTCGAAATCAAATAAAATCTATTTGGACATAATATAACAGTTGCGAAAAATTAGTCAATATGGAGCGATGGGTTGGTAAAGTAGCAGTTGTTACTGGTGCAAGTTCAGGGATAGGAGCTGCTATTGCAGTTGGTTTAGCAGAAGCAGGGTTAATTGTTATCGGTTTAGCTAGACGATCGGACAGAATTGAGGTATAACCAAATACGTATGACGAGCAATTTCTTTTACAATAATGACATATTATTTTACTAGAATTTAAAAAACGAGATAAATGGAGCATCTGGTCAACTCCATGCATACCATTGTGATATAACAAGTGAAGATTCGATAAAAAGTGCATTCAAATGGATTGATACAACATTCGGTGGAGTAAATATTCTTGTCAACAACGCTGGGACAACACACTTCACCTCAATTTTGGGACATGAAGATAATATGCAGCATATTCGAAAAGTCATTGATACGAATTTAATAGGACTAATAGTCTGCACTAAAGAAGCTTTTAACATTCTTCAACGAACCGGAGATATTGGTCACATTATTAATATTACTAGTCTTACTGCACACATTATCCCCGTTCAAGATAAATTATCAATGTTTAATGTTTATCCTGGAACAAAATACGCAGTTCGTGCAACATCAGAAGTTTTACGCCAAGAATTGATACAGTTAAACCCAAACCTAAAAATTTCTCAAGTATGTCCAGGAATTGTTCGCACAGAAATTGTAAAAGCGGCCAATATACCAAACCATGAAGAATACTTCAATTCTGTTGCTTACTTGAGTCCAAACGATATAGCGGATGCAGTTTTGTTTACAATTGCGACACCAGTACATGTCCAAATTCACGAACTAATTATTAAGCCAGTCGGTGAAAAGTTTTGAGGATTTATTTTTTTTGGTCTTCCAAAACTCCAAAAATTAATAATATATGATAATTATTTGATAAAATCTAAATCGAATTGGTTTTGGTTTGAATGAAATTAGGTTTACCAATATTAGTTGATAAGAAATAAATTTTATTATTTAAATATAGATATGTTGAGCTTTTTATCAAAAATTTTCTGGTATTAACATATTAACGTTTAATCGGCGTTATATAAAGCAATTGTAATTTTGTGGTAAGCAAAGATTACGAAGGAAGATTACTTTGGTTGAGTGTTCCTGAGTCAGTTGAGTTTATTCTTATAAAATAAGAGAAAATATCTTTAAAAATTGTCTGTTGTTTTAAGCACGATTTTAAATATGTCAGTCTATTTCAAATTGATAAATCACATACAAATCTGCGATGTGGTTTAATTGGGTTTGTGATACATTCCACTACCCAGTTTTGCGGAATGCTAGCGTCAATCTCATGGCATATTTGATTTTGTAATCAAAACACCGACATCACAAAGACAAATATTTTATAATACCTCATTTAAACTAATTTGCATCTACCTAGAATCAGGTTGAGCGCTACCACGGAAAACTGCATTGAAAAATATTTACAAGAACCTCCACTGAAACCACAAACAGAATCCACTAAAAGATTTAAGAAACCGGCAAACATGAAAAACTACTAAATGGTTCCAAATCGCTTCCTAGACAAGAAAAAATGAGGATAACCTAAATAACTTGACTGTACTGACAGCTGACGGCTTTTTCACCAAAGGAAAAATAAATTACTCAGTAGTGGAAAATATCTGAAATAGTCATGATACAAAAATTTGACAAATAAAACTCAAATTGCATCATATCAACCAATAAGAATTCTGCTAACATTATCTAAGGTGTTTGAAAAAAAATGCTGGAAAACGATGACTCATGCCCGACCATCGGTTCGGATTTCCGACCATCAGTTCGACCATCTCTTTTCTGTAACACTAGCTCACTTCTTTCAAATATCCTTCTTATAACTCCTTACTTTTAGTGAGGCTAGTGAATGATCGCACAAGGTTGCGAATATCTTATTATAAATCTCTAATGACAACAGGAGCAATTTTAGAGCCTTAATCGGCATACCTAAATATATAATGCAAATAGCTGCTTTCATCAGTTACAGTGGCGCCCAAGTAAAACAGTTCACACGATTTATTATTTCTATAACAATGATTTTACCGAATGTGTGTAAACACATGGTTTTCTCCATTGATATACTATAGGAGTTTCATTTGACGTGATATTGATTTCTTCAAACTAGCGAGCTTTACATGGAATTTTAATATTTCAATTGAATTACATTGCACACATTCAATAAATTGCTTTGAAATTAGATGATTATTATTTATTATAATTCTTGTAAATTTTGGATATCAGAATGAATATTGATTTATCTACTGTACCATGAAGAGTTTCAAGTGAAGTGTGAAATTCGTTTCATATAAAACTAATTTTCGTTCAGCCACGACTGTTTCGAGCACTGTTTGTTAAAATATTAATTCTGAAACGGAGAATGAATCGCAAGATCTAGATATTGTAGAATCTTATCTTTTGCATATTTCTGCATAGGCCTGTGAAAAGATGCAACCAAACTGGATGAGTCTCTGTCAGCAATTGATAGAAACGAAGAACATAAAGAACAGTACAGAGCGATTTCTTTTTAGTTTTATAGCAAAATAATAACAATTTCGATTGTACTTAAGACCCATATACGTGATGAAGATTCTACTCAAATTCTGATAAGAAATATGAGAGCTGGATTACAAGTTGCTTTGACTTGTGAGAAATTTCAACAGGTAAGCATTTAAATAGGATATATTTAATGACAGAAGGAGTGTGCATAATTCTAAAAGTAAAATTGCAGCACCCCAAAAAACCTTTGTTCAGCAAACAAAACCTACTGCTCTGAATCAAAAGGAGTTAAAATTTTAGCAAAACCAATAAATACAGAATGAATTTATTGCACCAAAACACAAATAAAACTCTGGACTCCAATTGTCATCACAGTCAGTCCCACCAAAGTTCTTATTAGTCCCAATTCATCAAGCGTAGTCAGAAGAAGAGGTTGTCTGCTAAATTTTAAAGAAAAAAATAAACGAAAATAAAAAAATAAATTGTATTTTGTTTTATTTTATTTGTGCATATATTGTAATGAAGCGCTGATTCATTGGCGAACCAATGAAGCGGCATAGCAGGTCGCGCACCAAGCGAGCTTTATATAGCCTTTTCGACTAGCTTCAGTCATCGTGGATTGAGTAAGATTTCCTGTTTCTTCAGCACAAATAACGTAATGTACGTGAAATACATGATAAATATGGAAATGAAAAAGAAAACTAGTGAAAGAATGAGACTCTGGCGACCCCTTAGCCGAAAGAACCGCGATCTCCACGTCCAACCCCACATTCACTCGAACATTCACGCGCTTCCCCCTACGAGCTCACACATCCTCAACCACCCGCACACACGCACTCGCTTACCCACATGCACACTATCACCCATTTCTACATCCATGCCTACATTTATACACCCTTACAACAAGCCAATATCATTCAAAATTTCAGTCAACACTAAATTTACCTCATAATTTAATTTGGTCAACATTTCCCTTAATACATTTCCATCATAGACTTGTACTTTAATGTTATACCAAAAAAAAAATCTACTTTATTATTTTTTTTTGTTAACTTATATGATTCATTAAAAGTGTTATTATCATAGAAATAAAGGTATTATAACTCCTTCACCTGAGTCAATTTCAGTTAGCACAATTTATAATTTGTTTGCTAATATAATTAATATGTGATGGTTTCCACTCAATATATTTCATATATCTTGAAGTTGATCATTCCATAAACGTATCAAGGATGCAGCCGAACTGAAAACTATTACAAAATTATCGGTCAAAGTTAGAACGGCAGCGTTGTTATAAGAAACCAAATTTGAAAACTGCATTGCTTTTATAGGAGAATTATTGTCAAATGATTTTCGAAAATGATTCAAATCATTTGCATTATGGCAACCACCACTACAGCTAATACCGTAGAGGATAGCTTCTACCGTTGTAGAAGATGATGACTCAGTTGCAGGGACGTATGTTGAATTGACGTCATCTGGGTGATTTAGATGCTTCACTTTTACCATGACAACTAATGCAAAATTTATATTATTTCGTATCATAAATGACCCTACAACTCCAGACCATGATAAAAAATACAATACTAGACGGGCAGTTATTCGATCAGAAACGGATGTGTAGATAGAGAAGCATTGCTTCTTATCTTGTTCAACATCTACTTGTTTAATTTCGTTGTTAATTTTAGTTGTATTACGCATTATGTACAAATAATTCACAACAATTAAAAAAATGTTAAAAAAAACTTTTGTTTCAACAATATAATTTGAACACTTTAAACTTAGGCAAATAATAAATAAATTACTTTCAATTATTTGCAACAAAACCAATATATTTATTATTTTATTTTCCTAATTCTTGAGATTATTAATTTTCAGCTATAATGATACTTTTGTAAGTGGTAACTGCATTTTGATTTCCTAATTTTATGATCACGAAAGCATTTCATTAAACTACTTTCAAATCACAAATAATTAATTTTTATTTCATAAATTAATCACAATTTTATTCAAAAGTAATCATTATTTTTTTGTTTAGTTATTGCAATTCTTATTAGAATATCACAATTGCATATTGATAAATTATTTTCAATACTAGTAAACCAAAAACAATATTGAATAATTAAAAAAAATAACTTAATAAAATAGCGAAATAATTAATTAGAGTAAATTGATATACCAAAAAAACTAATTCAACGAAAACATTTAACAATATGTTAAATAAATTCATATTTGGAAGCAAAAATTCAATTAACATTTCGCGAGACAATATCACTGACAGTTCTATTAGTTCCTCTTCATGTTTTGACCTTCGTCTCCATTGTTACATAAATGAAGTAAAATATAGCCATTGACGCGCAGACATATAACCCAGGAACCCTCCCACATACTCACACTCATATACACCCGCATCCATACTCACTCATAGCCTTTCATTTAAAAATAAAAATAGAAGAACACTCACCCCATTGATATTCCAGATCCCGTTTCCCTCAGGTCCTATCCCTTACACAAGCAGCTTCTCCATAATTTTTGGTGATCATTGACTTTCAAACAGCATTGGTAATATGTGGTTGCTATTGGGGCGTCTTGTGAATGAAGATCGTTGCTCAGATATTTAGTGGCTTGATGAACCAAAGCCAATCCAGCCCGGAACCGACAGGTGGTGAATAATAATACTTATAAGTTGACACAATTGTGGCGATAAAGTAGTAGACTATGGTTGGCCTTCAGATCCGAGGAGTAAAAACTAATAGACAACCGTAAGTAGTAGGAAAATACTATTAAATTATAGCAATCGTTGCGTCTCATAAACAAATGATCATTGCCCATCAAATCAGTGGATTGGTAAACTGATACCCGAACGTACGCTGGTTGATCAATATTACACCCCGTAGAATTTTTCTCCTATGTTAAAGATTTCCTTGGCCAAAGTCTCATGTTCTATCGTCTCATGTTCTACGAGTCTCATGTTCTATCGACTGAGCTAGCCGGGCTACAAAATTTAAGATGGGAAATTTTGAAATTATAGCAAGTGCTTCCGAACAATTGTCGGTAACCAGAAGTAGGCCTTCAGAAAGTTAAACATTACAGCGAAGCAGTATCGAGCATGAACACCGTGATAATTCCATTTCGATAACATTCCATGTAAGACCGATTGGTCTTCAAAAAATACAATTCAACACTTTGAACTGAAACTAGGGAATTAAACAAAGAAAATTCGGCAACCGAATATAAACGAACCACACGCTCCGAAAACTGATTAACACCCACTGGATACGTACATGGAAATAGAACCACCCTTACGCTCTATAATTATAGATAATACTAAATAGAAGTCAAAGAATGCGAGAGTGAGACAGGGATCGAAAAAAAAAATATATAGATTACTATGACAGTACCAAAAATATCAGACTTTAGACTCGAATGTCCTTCGAATGGTAAACACCTCTCTGTTTGGAAACCAGGTCTTCCAGCTCGTAGACGGTACCACCCACTAACCTTATTACTCTGGCTTCAACAAACTTTTGTGAAAGCTTAGCAGATAATTTCTTACCTGCATCGCTCAATATAAAATTCCGACGGAACACAGTATCACCTGGTTTAAACAAAAACACCCGAGCTCGTAAATTACACCGCTCGGCACTTTTAACATATGCTACAGCAATCAAGTCAAGAATTCGACTTCGAATCTTGTTAAGGTAATCAGGTCGCAAAATCGTTTCACCTGGTTCATGAAGACTATTCAGTCGTCTCAGCAACTCATATGAGGATCCGTGAGTCACCATCGGCAGACCAAAGGTAGCGTAATAGGGGGAACATTTAAGAGTCTGATGAAGAGAACATCGTAGTGCACAAGCGATCTCGCTCAAATGCAGATCCCATTTAGAATGTTCCTCCTTTAAATAAGCTCTAATTCCAGATAGAACACTTCTATTCACCCTTTCAGAAGCGTTAGCTTGAGGTGTCTTTATAAAGACAGAGTAGAGGTAAAATAAGATAAAATAAACTGAGTGTGCGTTAGTGAAAATAAAAGAGAAGTGAAGATTGGATGCGTTCTTATTAAAAACTTATTTGGTATTTTATATTTACTGTTACCAGGCGGTAGGCAGGTAAAGTTTTACCTTTTATTGCTTTGATGTAATAAATTTATTATTTTAAAGCATAAATTTGTTTTGTATTGCCTGGTAACAAGAAATGTAAAATTTCGTTTTAGTTGTTAGTAAGAATTTCGATTTTAACCCTTTATCTGTACTCTTCAGTTTTGTTAGTGTCTTTTGTGTCTCCATTTTTTTGTTTTTCCCTTATCGTGCTACTGTTGGATGAAACCTGCTATCGTGTTTTTGTGACAGAGATACCCAGTTTTTTTGTACTGTGTAGTGTTCAAATTTAGGCCTGGCCGAATTTCAGTATCTATACACTACAAACTCAAGTGTTTTATCAAACGTTTTAAAATAAAACGTTGAAGTGTTTTTTTGGATCTATGCGTTTTAATTTAAAACATTTGAAGTGTTTAGTGCCGCTACGTTAAACACTTCAAGCGTTTAACACAATTATTTTAAACATCTAAATGTTTCGTTTTAAAACGATTTATCTGTTTTAGAAAAACAATTATTTAAACTGCTTTATAATAAAACGTTTTACCATCTGCAAAGCGTTTAAATATCGGTTAAATGTTTTAAAACAATCCACTTATAAGGAATTAAAACATTTTAATAAAAAAAACGGTTATCTATAAAACGCTTTTATTAAAAACATAAAAACATAATAAATTTATTTAAACTTATATATTTACTTTAAATTTACTTTAAATTCACTTCAAATTCACTTTAAATTCACTTTAAATTCACTTTATTCACTTTAAATCTACTTTAAATTCACTTTAAATTCAATTTCAATTCGCTTCAAGTTCACTTTAAATTTACTTTAGATTCGCTTTAAATTCACTTTAAATAATTGAATTTAAAGTGAATTTAAATTGAGCTTAATATGAATTTAAAGTGAATTTAAAGTTATTTCAAAGTTAATTTAAAATGAATTTAAAGTTAATTCAAAGTGAATTTAAAGTGAATGGAAAATGAATTTAAAGTACATATACTTGAACATGACACATTGGAGTTACTTAATCCAAAAAATGATAGAACACATCATCAAATTGATACCTACAAGTCTAAACTTGTAAAAAATATTAGACAGATATGAAAACTAGATACCTTCAAATCATTTTACATTGCTCAAAACAACCAAAATATGATTTCAGAGGTCCACATTATTTCAATACTATTAAAATAGCAAAAATCGCGGGATGTAAATCATTTAAATACAAAAATGTAAATCTACAATATTCTACTGTTTGTAAATTGTTTTATTTAAGCCGCTTTTTCAGTTGCTGCAGTGTGTGCGTTCACGCTTTCGTTCCTTCAGTAATTTTTACTCTTCGATTTTTTAGTTGATGAAAAATTTGCACAACGATTTTGTCGCCATCTGCATTTTAAAATAATCAAGTGTTTGAAATGGCTCATATTTATATTTACAACATGTAATAGCAATAACATTATGCATAACATCACGTTTTTATATTAATATTATATTCATATACAAACTATATAATCACAAAATATTCAGTACAATAAATTCTGCAGTTTAAGCAAATTACAAAATTCAAGATGTTTGACGTTTGTGATGTCAACAAATACACAATTTTTTTATGTTTCGGTATTTTCTCTTTTTAAATTGTAATGTTCTTATCTCTTTCTTTATTTTGTTTAGAGAAAAAGTTAAAATTAAACCAACTCTGATGAAAAATCTGCAGCAGAAAAAATCACCATTTTTAAGAAATATGATTGGTTTAAAAAAAAAACTGAATGAAGGAACGCAAACACTGCAGCAACTGAAAAAGCGGCTTTATCTTAATTCTTACCTTACCTTTCTTACCTAGGAAATTTTTTTTCTTAAAAGATGAAACAATGCGTTTTATCCTTAAAAAAGAAATTATGTTTTGTCTTATTTGTACAAAGTATTTTCACACCTTTATCTTTCTATTTCTTGGAACGTTTTTTGCCAAATGTAAACAGAAAAAATATAAATCATATGTTCATTCTAACAAGTTTCGTTTTGTCAAATCATTTCGTTTCTGGTTGTTCATTGTTGTAAAATTTATTGTATTCAATATATTAATAAATTTTTAAAATTTGCTTATACATAATTAAATGTTAATTATGTATAAGCGTTAATTATGTATAAATAACGTTGAAAAAAAATTACTGTGCATTTACGTTTAATTTTTATTTAAAAAAAAATATTTAATAAGAATAAAAAAGTGTTTTGTGCATAGCAAGGGTGTAAAAAGTGTATTTTTTTCAATCAGAACAAAAAGAGTCTGATGTTCAAATAATCTAAGAAAAAATTCTTTATATTGTAGTAGTGATTGAAAATTTAATTGAATTTAGTTAGTGGAAAAAAGAAGGTGAAAGTGTATTAAATGTAGATGTTTCTTAGGTTAGTAAATTGTTGCACTTGTTTGTTTATAAATATGCAACACACAAATTTTTTTTAATAAAACTTCAATTTTTTTCATAAAATATAAAAATAATTTGTAGCCCAAATAATTCTGTGGTTTGTCAGATAATATTTTTTTAATTTGCAATAATTTAATTCAATTTATACAAAAAATTTGCGTGTTGCATAAAAAATTGTGAATTTTACTCTTTAGGTTCCATACTTTGAAAAAGTAAAAACGGTACCCTATTGGTGAGACTTCGGTGTCCGTCCGAATTTCTACATAATCAATTTACTCACAAACTATAAGTGCTATCAACTTGAAACTTGAAATATTTGGTTTTATCTATATTTTATGGACATAGATAAGGAGATAGTAAAACAAAAGTTTTTTTTAAGGAATCGACTTTGGTCTAAAAAATCGAAAAAAATGGAAGTATTTCAAAAAAAAATTTTAATGAATTTTCGACTGCTTAGTTTTTGAGTTATTATCAAAAACGAGTGTTTTTTACCCGCCCCCCCCCCCCTTAACTTCGAACATTACAAAAGAAAAAATTTAAAAAAATCGAAACTAAAACTTTTTTTGTTGTTGTTATAATATCAAATGTTTATTAGAGGCGGTAAAGTAGAAATTTTGAAAAAAAATTATTTTTGATCATGGCATTGGGGTGTCATATGAAAGGTGATTTTTTTTTGTAGTGCAAAAAAGTTTTTTTGCAATTTTCGAAACCACAGTTTTCGATTTATTTTCAAAAATGTAAAAATTATTTTGGGGGGGTACCAACGGGGTACCTTGGATTCGAACATTACAAAAGAAAAAATTCATGAGTGTAAGGATTTTGCTGAATCGAAACTAAAACTTTTTTTGGTTGTTATAATTTAAAATGTTTATTGGAGGGGGTTTAAAGTAGAAAAAAAATTATTTTTGATCTAGCTTGTGGGGGGTCATATGAAAGGAGATTTTTTTTGTAGTGCAAAAGAGTTTTTTTGTAATTTTTGAGAGCACAGTTTTCGTCTTATTTTCAAAAATGTAAAATTTTTTTCAGAAGTGTTAGTTGTTTTTTTTAAATTTTTTTTAAATAACATTAAAATTGTTGTTTTTTTATTCATAAATACATAAAACTCATAAATATTTCGTTTTACGAATTTCAAATTGATCGGATGTAGTTTTTTAAAGTAATTGCTACTGTCTTTTCCTATTTCGTTCAAATTATTATCATTTCGATATTAAAACGAAAATTAAATATTATTTAATATTTATATATTTATAAATATTATTCAATTAAATATTTGACAGGCAGTGCTAAAAATCATATAATAGTGGTTTTCGATCGTTATTTTCTATAATTTCTTTCCAGTGAAATAAAATAAAGAAAAACAAAAACTACTACATATTTGAATATTTCTCTTGCAAAAACAGATAAACAGCTTCATCATAAAATATCGTGTGACGTCATTACGAAGATTATATTCAGTTATTTGTAATTTTAATAAAATGTAGAATGCATTCAGGGGATTTTTTAAAGTTATTCATAGTTTTTGTTTTAATGAAATCTTTTTTATTTTCAATTAGTCACAAGATATGTAATATGTATTATGAAAAATAGTTTGAATTTCGAAAGTTTCTCCATTTCTCCATTCTTTTCCATTTCAAGAATGCTCCATTTCTTTAAAGGAATAATTGATACATTAAATAGTAAAGTTGGTAAATGGTTTTTATAATATGTTTATTAAAAAAGAAAAAAGTAAACAAATCGGTGAAGGTATAGTAGAACTTTTTTGCCAGCGAATTTTTGACAGATAGGACGCAGCAAAAGATAAAAGATGAGACAAAAAGTAAAACGAGATGCATTATTTATTTTGGGATAAATTTGTTTACAAAACAATTATATTAGTTAAATTTCTACTCCTAGTTCGTACCATTTGTTTGTTGTGATATTTTTTTACATAGGCGTCGTTATTTTTATTATAATTATTTTTAATTATGAAAATTTTGTTATATTACCTACAAAATCATTAATATTTTTACTATAGTTTTTGGTTTTATATTATAACTGTTTGAACTTCAATAGTAATTTATTAATTTTATGCGTTTTTTTGTCCATTTCATGGGACTCCAAAAGTTTTTTTAATATTTTAATTCGAGACACTGAATTCCGCACATGCGCATATCGCAATATGTACAGAACAGCCAATTTTTGTATTTGTTTGTTCGTTTGTACTATACATAATTAAAGGTCTATTTCCTCACTTTTTGTCACAATATTTCGTAAAATGCTTTCTTCAATTAAATTATACAATTTAACTGTAGATCAGTAAGATGTTAAACAATGAGTATTGGGCAATTTTTCTTTTCCAGTATTCACCGCAAACGCGCTACATGAGAAAAAAATCACAAAATTTCTAAAAGAAAGTTATGTACCAAATTACTTTGCAGGCACTTTGGAATATGATCTTTTAAATTTGAAAATACTGTTTTGGAAAATTAAGCAAAAGCATTCCCAACAACTTTATCTTTATATTTTGATAATAGATATCTAATTTTTTTTAAAAAGAGCATTTACAGGGAGTAGGAACGAAATATGCATTTTTCCAAGGGCTGTATTTTGGACCCCGGGGCTGATATACAACTCTTTTTGGTTTTATTCGCTTAAGTGAGTGATTCTATATCAAATAAAAAAATCTTGGCGCCTAAGTAAATTCATTATGTTCAAAATTAAATCCTTCAAATCACTATTTCAATAAATTTATCCTTCAAAATTTTTGTTATACAATTTTTTTTATAATTTTTCATTTTTTTTCAATCAATCACTTCCAAATTCAATAACTTCGATTCAATGCAAGCAAAGCAAGAGTTACTTATGTTTTTTGATTATCAACACCGTTTTCATTATAGAGTTTGATTTCAAAGATATTGTGGAGAAAGAATAGGTAAGACTTCCAGGAGTAGAAATTTAAAATAATATTGAATAAAAAAAATTATGGTGCAAATTATGAAACTTTTTGCAATCCGTACAATTTTCGACCGATCTAGTTTTGAACTAATGAGAAAATTTTAAACTTTAAAAAAGTTTATCATTCTCATCAGGGTCGACTAGATAAACTACCAAAAAATGTCAACGCTAATATAAACCAAAAATTAGGTTACATTTCTAGCGAAGTATAAGAAAACAAAAAATTTACATAAACATATATTTAATAGATTCAGGTTTAGTCAATTAGTTTCTCTAGTGATCACTGTTTTGTTTTACTCTAGACATACTAGTATTGAATAGCAAGCTCGTATCGGCGAGAAGAAGATGACTAGTCATCACTTGTGTCTATTGACACATAATCCACAATTAATTTAGTAAATTATTTGTGATAACACATCACTCCGAAGGAAAATCTTGCTAATGAATTTGATTACTAAGGCGTAGCAATTAGATTATTTGACAATTTTAAACAATCATATTATAGATGACTGAGGCTGCTCAAAATCAAATTGTTTCTACATAAGTCAACAAACGTATCACGTTATATCAGAGCAATGTCAGCGACTCATCATTTTACGATTCAAATATTAAACTGTAGAGCAGTCGTATTCCAGCAAATTTCACTGAATTTGAGTTCGACGCTTTGTCCATCTTAAATAAAGTTGATTCCCCGATCATAAGCAAAATATGAAATGGCTTTCTGCCAATTGTCATAGTAAAAAAGTATTGTTCTATACGTTTTTCACAGTTAAAAAGAAGCTGAATATGTAATGGAAATTGCTAAACATAAAGGTCCTACGGAAGTTTCCATTAATAAAACAATGCAAAGCTTGATTTAAAGATAAATTTAATGGTCTTCCCATAAGCAAGTTGTTTTCAAACTTCTAGCCTACCAAGTTGTTTTCAAACTTCTACCATTTCTATACAAAATAAATTATGATGTTAGACTTGTACTAAAATTGGTAGTTTTGCATTAGAATTAGTTTTAATGCAACATATGCTTCGCAATTTAATAATAACTTGCTTTACATAAGCCATATATAGCAAAGCTTGTATTAAAAATTGCAGTATTTTCTTAAACTGTGTACCCATTTTTTTGTTTATTAATTCTGAAAAAACAGAAGGAATAGAAATATAGAATAGCGATAACGTAGCGATCCAAGTGGCGTAAATAGCGATCCAAGAATATTCCAAACGGCCAGTATTTATAGAACATTACTGTAATAAACGGACTGCATTTTCAACAGCATCGCATTTTACCTTCATTTTTTAGAGTAATTTGTGCAAAATAATGAAATTATATTTTATTTTCGCATGGCAATTATTCAATGTATTCGATTTATCCAATATAATCAATGTATTTAATCTTAAAAAATATAAATATTTCAATTTTGTCATTATAGTTAGTATGTTGGTATGTTGCACTGCATACAAGTTTGGTAAGGACCAATATTTACTATTAATCTATTTATGTATTTTATCTAAAACACATTAAAACGTTTAATATGTTTTATATGCAAAACAAATTAAATGTTTTAAAACTAAACGCTTAAAGTGTTTTAGTATTAAACGCTTAAAGTAGTTTAATCAAATAAAACACTTTAAAATGTTTAAAAAGTGACTACAAGCATTTAAACACTTTAAGTGTTTTAAAATAAAACACTTGAGTTTGTAGTGTACCTGCAATGTCATAGGGTAAGTCTTTATCTCAATAAAATGGCAGCAGAGTGAACAGTTTAGCATTGACTTCACCAACATAAGAGGTCTCAAATCGAATCTAAACGAAGTTCATCACTACATCGAAAAAAATATTGACGTCGATGAGGCAGTGAGGAATAAACACAAAACATTTAAGATGTATCTATAACTCAAATAAAGCTCCTAAACCCAAAGCGCCTATAAGAAAGCCAGAAATATTAGTAAATACAAAATAGACTTGGACAAAGACGCGTTTATCCAGAAGAAAGCAAAGAAATTCGCTGAGAACCCATCTGGCTCGCGTAGTTTCTTTCAGGCAGTTAAATCAGTCCAGAACAATTTTACTCGATCCTCTATTCCAACCTTAGTTCTGAATGGCATTCCGCGAGCGACTCGAAAGAGAAGGCGGATCTTTTGGGTCGTATTTTCGCAGAAAACTCATCATAGTTGAACCTCTCCATTCACCTACACTCATTTCCCAGTTGTAACGCAAATGAAACCAATTATTTTTCGTTGCAATATTGTACGGAAAATGCTTCTTTCTATCAATATCAACAAATCTGCTGGCCCCGACGGTATTCCACCCCTCATTCTTAAAAACTTTGCTAGGCCAATTCTAACAAAAAATTTCTATTCATCTTATAAAACCGGAATATTTTTTGATTCTTGGAAGCTGGCCAGCGTTCAACCTATATCAAAGAAAGGCCAGTAAGATAGACCCTAACAATCATAGACCAATTGCAATTCTGTCGGTTTTGGCTAAAATATTTGAATAATATGTTAACTACAATCTAATAGATTATTTGGAAATGTCGCGAATTATTGATGATAAACCGTATGGTTTTCGTAGAAGTCATGCAACAGGTGATCTGTTAGCTTACGTTTCTGAAACGCAAAACATTCAGTATTTCACTTGACTTTTCTTAAGCATTTGATAAAATGTGGCATAAAAATCTCATTGCTCAATTAAAATCTTATGGCATAGACCATCTGACTGTATCATGGATTCAAAATTTTCCTACAGGTCGCCAATTTCATGTTAATTTAGATGGTGATCCAATATTTTCACAACCAACGCTGGGGTTCCCCAAGGTTCTGCACTCTCACCAACCTTGTTTCTTCTATACATTAATTATTTACTTATTTTTTTTTTTCGTATAATGGAATGGGGTGATCGTAATCTTGTTTCATTTTATCCATCTAAAACCAAACTATGCCGTCTTTCACGGATAGAGCGACATAAAAATTTCCCTATAAAGATAAACCATGAGGAATTGCGTGAGGTTGAATCAGTTAAACTTCTTGGAGTGGATATTCAAAATAACCTGAAATATGTGTTCAACCTCGCTAAATCTGCAATGCAAAAATTAGGATTCTTGAGTCGATGTAAAAAATATTCCAATCCCGATCAAATTTTGCTAATCTTTAAGTCCTTTATTCTCAATATCTCAAGAACACGAATTAACGCCTCTTTTTAAATTTGGAATATTTTAGAGTAAGAACTAGAACTATTTTCAGAAAAAAAATTAATTAAATCCCAATTGATCTTCGACCCTAGCGCCATCTTTAAAAAAGTTTTTTTTAATATTTGTATTTAAAAAATTAATTACAAAATAAATTAATTAATTTTTTTTGCTAACTGCTAACTAAATATCTATCAAACAAAAAAAGTTTGGTGCAATCGGTATAGCCGTTCTTGAGTAATTTAATTTCAAAGTTACATCGGATTGGCAGAATTTTCATTTTTTATGCATGCCGGGGTGCACCCTATGCTCAAACTATGCACTATAAAAAAATTGTAAAACTAATTGTATTTTTGATTTTGTCCATACTACTTATATGCCAAGTTTTAGGAAAATCAAAAATGGTCAAGTTTAACCACTCGGTCTAGAACACGTTTTTCTTCCAATATGAGATTGTGAATATATTCAGATGTATTACTTACCAGTGAATTTTAGCAGAAAAATGTCTGGAGGAGTTTCAAAAATTGTGGGATTCTATAACAAATCAAAAATAAACTGTAAAAGTTGAAAAAAATAAATTTGTGCGTTAATTTGATAAGTGCTGGCCTCAATTCTAAAACAACTATGTAAATTGATATGCTGTGGTCAGTTGATGCTACTCACTATTAATAATTATGATAATATAATTTGTAAATTATATTTGAATTTTAAGGCGTGAAACAACACTCGTCATGGAACGTTGGGTTGGTAAAGTAGCAGTTGTTACAGGTGCAAGTTCAGGAATCGGAGCGGCTGTTGCAGTTGATCTAGCAAAATCTGGTTTAATTGTTGTCGGTTTAGCAAGACGAACCGAAAAAATTGAAGTAAGTCAAATAATATTGCCGTATGAATTAAAATCTTCAAAAATTAATTTTTATAGAATCTCAAAAGTGAATTAAATGGAGCATCCGGTCAACTGCATGCATATGAATGTGACATAACTAGTGAAGAATCAGTCAAAACTGCGTTTAAATGGATTGATACGACATTTGGTGGAGTGAATATTCTTATCAACAACGCCGGGACAACACACAGTTCTTCAATTTTGGGGGACCAGGATAGTTTTCAGGATATTCGAAAAGTAATTGACACGAATTTACTGGGACTGGTTATATGCACAAAAGAAGCTTTTAATATACTTCAGCGTACTGGTGATATTGGTCATATTGTTAATATCAGTAGTATACTTGGACATATCATACCGTTTGTTGGTGATCCAAAAATATATACCATCTATGCCCCATCGAAGCATGCAGTTCGTGCAACTTCTGAAGTTTTACGTCAAGAATTAATTCACCTAAACAAAAAAGTGAAAATTTCTCAAATAAGTCCAGGGTTGGTTCGAACAGGTTTTCTTAAAGCAGTCAATTTTCCCAAAGGAGAAGAACAGTATAATTCATCTCCTATATTGACTGCAAAAGATGTATCTAATTCTATATTATTTGTTATTGCAACACCCCCACATGTTCAAATTCATGATTTGATAATAAAACCAGTTGGAGAGCAGGTATAAATTCTTGGTAATTCTGATAAAAGTAGCAAATGATATCTTTATTGTTTTCTAATTTATAAATTAGATATAACAAATAAATTGTTTTATATTGGTTATATTGTACTGTAATGGTTTTTGGTTTTAAAGGAGATTAATAAAACCACGGTTGCTTGTGTGTTGGTTGCATATTTTGTAGATTATTGTTTGATATAGTAAGTATGATTTTTGACTTCCAAAATTGTGATCCAACTGTAGAATAGTAATTGAAAGGTTGGTTTCTGGCACTTGTAAGGTTAGATGTGGTGTTCGACAAGGTGAACCATTAGCGCGTGTACTATTTAATTTGACGCTTGAGTACGCGATAAGAAAAAACGAAATCTTGACACAAAACTGCACAATTTACAAATCCACTCAAATTCTAGGTTGTTCTAAAGATTTTGTGCTTCTTAGACGTAGACAGACATCCTCGGCAAATATTTTCATACCGAGAGCAGAATATCGAAAAAGGCATTGCCTTCCCACCGAAACAAATAGAACAACAAGATATATTTTATTTTTTCATTTGGTACAGATTTTCTCACTTTAAATACGTTCCTCGAATTTTTCATCATCATTCTCTAGAGCATTTGCAATTTTGGGCATAAAATGTTGTACAATTTGCAAATAAGATGAACATAAATCGTTTGAATGCAGCCAATTCATAAACTTAGACATTATAAGCAACATTAAAAATTGATTCGCAACAAAAAACGAGGTTTTAACTGCCTCAGTTTTATTCACAGTACTAATAATTGCAATTCCAGAACACGATGTAGCCGAAAGTCGGCAACAAAAAAAGCAATACAAAACTTGAACCAGCCGACTCGTCTTCAATGCAAGACCATGATTCCGAAAAAGATTCGAATTGCTTGAAAGTTGCTTCAAATGACTCGCAAGTAATTTTACCAACTGCATTGGGATATGGTTATGATGGCAGAATCAAATTATAACGTGTATTAATTTGGATGAAAGGTCTAGGAGATGCAAAATGGGGAACATTAAAAATGAAAGATTAAACAGTTTGAGGATAAAACATTAGCTGATTCAAACTTTAATAAACGCAGCCGAATTGCACTGCACTAGGCACCGAGATATAATATTATGATGTTGCTAAAAGCAGCAAAATTAAACTTAAAAAATCGTTTAGTGGCTGAGAACACGTCAATCGGTTGGATTACATCTTGTAGATATCATTAGTCTGATAACAATGAACAATCGTTGTGCTTTAATATCGTCATGAATATTGATGAAAGCTGTCGTAAATTTTGGGATTTTTACAGCATCAAAACTAACAATGGAAGAACAAAAATGTGAAAATTTACTACTATCTATAATTTACTCACTATCAAACAAACAGAGGATAAATTTGTGGTAGAATTACCTTTTAAAGAGAAAGCAGAGCTTTTGGGGTCTTCATATTATCTAGAAATGTTGGGATGTTTTTGTCTCATCAGATACCAACTGGTACCAGGTCAGTGCAACCAAATGATACTGCTCTTCTACAAATGCTGTTTGTACTCCGGCTTGAGACATTCTCCGGGTGTGGGATATCCCACGATTTGTGACGAAAGAGACCTCGGCATACAACACTTTCGTGTTCATACCTTTCCTTTTGCTTTCTTCTGTAACAAGCTCCCCAATTCTAGATTTGAATCCACAAATTTTTATGTCTCGTAACATTAGAACTATCTCTTAAAACCATTTTCCCATGATTCAGTTTTGCCAATCTTGCAAAACATTTAAAATTACGTTCTAACGGTTCCCATATTTCGTTTTTGTAACCATTGCAAAACCAAAATCCTCAAATTTCTTTGTTTTTCACATTAAAATTGAATCTCAGTTATGATGTTTTTATTTTTTCTCGAAATCTGATAAAATCTATTTAATTGTGGGCAAGCATAACTATTCTCACAGTTTTAGTGGATATCTGGAAATTATATTTTTCTGTGCCCACTCAGGCTGTCTTTCATTGTTTTTTTCTCAGCGGTTTTTTTGTCAACTAAGGCTGTTGAAAATTAAGTGGGAAAATTTTGGTTAATGACTCCTGAAATGGCTTTTGATTCGGGTGTTCGAGGTATCCGGTTTGATTTTTAATACGAACGTTTGAGTTTTGTGTTTTGTTTTGGTTCTTATTTTTTTTTGTGCGGACATCGTACAAATGGAATGCTTTGCCTGAATCAATAGTCTTCAGGGCCTGCAATCCACAAAACATTTCAAAAAAGCGTAAATTATATTTTACTGCCTAGTAATTTGTTGTGTGTTTGCGACCTTTATCTAAATTAATTTTCTGCTTTTGCTTTTTCAATTAAATCCAAGATACTATCTTAACAGATTTAACAAAAACTTTCTATCAATGTTGTCTTTATATTTTCAATTCAAAATTCTTCTCAATCTCTCAAACATCTGAATTTCGACCAATTTTTTATCGTTTTAATGAAAAAAGTGGTCCCGACTGGTTTCTTGTTAAAATTTCTTTTATTAGTTTTTAATGTTAATAGTGGGTGCGACTGGTTTCGTATTAAAAATATTTTACAAACATAATAGTGGAGGCCTGGTTTCTTGTAAACTTTTATTATGTAGTTTTGAATGTACATAGTGGAGGCGGCTAGTATTTTATAAAAACTATTTTTATTATGATAATAGTGGAGGCGACTGGTTACTTATTAAAAATATTTTATAAACATAATAGTGGAGGCCTGGTTTTTTGTAAACATTATTTTTATTAGTATTGAATGTAAATAGTGAAGGCGGCTAGTATTTTATAAAACTATTAATTTCATTATGATAATAGTGGAGGCGACTGGCTACGTATTATATATATTTTACAAACATAATAGTGGAGGCCTGGTTTTTTGTAAACATTATCTTTATTAGTTTTTAATGTACCTTCTGGAGGCGGCTAGTATTTTATAAAACTATCTACATTTGATAATAGTGGAGGCGACTGGTTACGTATTAAAAATATTTTACAAACATAATAGTGGAGGCCTGGTTTCTTGTAAACTTTGATTATGTAGTTTTGAATGTACATAGTGGAGGCAGCTAGTATTTTATAAAAACTATTTTTATTTTGATAATAGTGGAGGCGACTGGTTACGTATTAAAAATATTTTACAAACTTAATAGTGAAGGCCTGGATTTTTGTAAACATTATTTTTATTAGTTTTGAATGTAAATAGTGGAGGCGGCTAGTTTTTTCATAAAACAATTAATTTCATTATGATAATAGTGGAGGCGACTGGTTACGTATTAAAAATATTTTACAAACCTAATAGTGGAGGCCTGGTTTTTTGCAAACATTATTTTTATTAGTTTTTAATGTAAATAGTGGAGGCGGCTAGTATTTTACAAAACTATTAATTTCATTATGATAATAGTGGAGGCGACTGGCTACGTATTAAAAATATTTTACAAACTTAATAGTGGAGACCTGGTTTTTTGTAAACATTATTTTTATTAGTTTTGAATGTAAATAGTGGAGGTGGCTAGTATTTTATAAAACTCTTAATTTCATTATGATAATAGTGGAGGCGACTGGTTACGTATTAAAAATATTTTACTAACATAATAGTGGAGGCCTGGTTTCTTGTAAACTTTTATTATGTAGTTTTTAATGTACATAGTGGAGGCGGCTAGTATTTTATAAAACTATTAATTTCATTATGATAATAGTGGAGGCGACTGGTTACTTATTAAAAATATTTTACAAACATAATAGTGGAGGCCTGGTTTTTTGTAAACATTATTTTTATTAGTTTTGAATGTAAATAGTGGAGGCGGCTAGTATTTTACAAAACTATTAATTTCATTATGATAATAGTGGAGGCGACTGGCTACGTATTAAAAATATTTTACAAACTTAATAGTGGAGATCTGGTTTTTTGTAAACATTATTTTTATTAGTTTTGAATGTAAATAGTGGAGGTGGCTAGTATTTTATAAAACTCTTAATTTCATTATGATAATAGTGGGTGCGACTGGTTACGTATTAAAAATATTTTACTAACATAATAGTGGAGGCCTGGTTTCTTGTAAACTTTTATCATGTAGTTTTTAATGTACATAGTGGAGGCGGCTAGTATTTTATAAAACTATTAATTTCATTATGATAATAGTGGAGGCGACTGGTTACGTATTAAAAATATTTTACAAACATAATAGTGGAGGCCTGGTTTTTTGTAAACATTATTTTTATTAGTTTTGAATGTAAATAGTGGAGGCGGCTAGCATTTTATAAAACAATTAATTTCATTATGATAATAGTGGAGGCGACTGGTTACGTATTAAAAATATTTTACAAACATAATAGTGGAGGCCTGGTTTTTTGTAAACATTATTTTTATTAGTTTTGAATGTAAATAGTGGAGGCGGCTAGCATTTTATAAAACAATTAATTTCATTATGATAATAGTGGAGGCGACGGGTTACGTATTAAAAATATTTTACAAACATAATAGTGGAGACCTGGTTTTTTGTAAACATTATTTTTATTAGTTTTTAATGTAAATAGTGGAGGCGGCTAGTATTTTATAAAACTATTAATTTCATTATGATAATAGTGGAGGCGACTGGCTACGTATTAAAAATATTTTACAAACTTAATAGTGGAGACCTGGTTTTTTGTAAACATTATTTTTATTAGTTTTGAATGTAAATAGTGGAGGTGGCTAGTATTTTATAAAACTATTAATTTCATTATGATAATAGTGGAGGCGACTTGTTACGTATTAAAAATATTTTACAAACATAATAGTGAAGGCCTGGTTTCTTGTAAACTTTTATTATGTAGTTTTGAATGTACATAGTGAAGGCGGCTAGTACTTTATAAAAACTATTTTTATTATGATAATAGTGGAGGCGACTGGTTACGTATTAAAAATATTTTATAGCATAATAGTGGAGGCCTGGTTTTTTGTACACATTATTTTTATTAGTTTTGTTTGAATGTAAATAGTGGAGGTGGCTAGCATTTTATAAAACAATTGATTTCATTATGATAATAGTGGAGGCGACTGGTTACGTATTAAAAATATTTTACAAACTTAATAGTGGAGGCCTGGTTTTTTGTAAACATTATTTTTATTAGTTTTGAATGTAAATAGTGGAGGCGGCTAGCATTTTATAAAACAATTAATTTCATTATGATAATAGTGGAGGCGACGGGTTACGTATTAAAAATATTTTACAAACTTAATAGTGGAGGCCTGGTTTTTTGTAAACATTATTTTTATTAGTTTTTAATGTACATAGTGAAGGCGGCTAGTATTTTATAAAACTATTAATTTCATTATGATAATAGTGGAGGCGACTGGTTACGTATTAAAAATATTTTACAAACATAATAGTGGAGGCCTGGTTTTTTGTAAACATTATTTATATTAGTTTTTAATGTAAATAGTGGAGGCAGCTAGTATTTTATAAAACTATTAATTTCATTATGATAATAGTGGAGGCGGCTGGTTACGTATTAAAAATATTTTACAAACATAATAGTGGAGGCCTGGTTTCTTGTAAACTTTTATTATGTAGTTGTTAATGTACATAGTGGAGGCGGCTAGTATTTTGTAAAAACTATTTTTATTATGATAATAGGGAAGGCGACTGGTTACGTATTAAAATATTTTATTAACATAATAGTGGAGGCCTGGTTTTTCGTAAACAATATTTTTATTAGTTTTGAATGTAAATAGTGGAGGCGGCTAGTATTTTATAAAACTATTAATTTCATTATGATAATAGTGGAGGAGACTGGCTACGTATTGAAAATATTTTACAAACATAATAGTGGAGACCTGGTTTTTTATAAACATTATTTTTATTAGTTTTTAATGTACCTAGTGGAGGCGGCCAGTATTTTATAAAACTATTTTCATTATGATAATAGGGGAGGCGACTGGTGACGTATTAAAAATATTTTATAATCATAATAGTGGAGGCCTGGTTTTTTGTAAACAATATTTTTATTAGTTTTGAATGTAAATAGTGGAGGCGGCTAGTATTTTATAAAACTATTAATTTCATTATGATAATAGTGGAGGCGACTGGTTACGTATTAAAAATATTTTACAAACATAATAGTGGAGGCCTGGTTTTTTGTAAACATTATTTTTATTAGTTTTGAATGTACATAGTGGAGGCGGCTAGTATTTTATAAAACTATTAATTTCATTATGATAATAGTGGAGGCGACTGGTTACGTATTAAAAATATTTTACAAACATAATAGTGGAGGCCTGGTTTTTTGTAAACATTATTTTTATTAGTTTTTAATGTACCTAGTGGAGGCGGCCAGTATTTTATAAAAACTATTTTCATTATGATAATAGTGGAGGCGAATGGTTTACGTATTAAAAATATTTTATAATCATAATATTGGAGGCCTGGTTTTTTGTAAACATTATTTTTATTAGTTTTTGGCAGTTTTTGATAATGGCAATGGGAAGAATATGTAGGAAAGATCCGGTTTTCTGTGATATTTACAACAAATAAATGACAGAATATGAATTGTTGCACCATATGGAAGAAATATCGACTGATACAAATTCGTACTATTTTCCTAATGGAAGCCAATACTATAACACAGCTTCAAATTATGTTTGATGCTTCAACAAAATCAATAAATGGAATATCATTCAATAATCAACTTTGCATCAGACCAACAGTACAACCATATTCTTTTAAGATTTCGGCAGCATTTTCTCGTATTTACTGGATATGCGAAAAAATGTACCGACAAGAATGGGTTAAGAAAAGCGTATTGCACATCCAAATATTATTGGGAGAACAGATCACATAATTAAAGAAGATATGTACGTAAACGATCTGATGACTAGAGTCAACACTGACCAAGAATTGTTTAGTCTTGAAAATGATACTATCTCTATTCTTTCAACAGCCAGTTCCAATTTCAGAAAGTTTTTAAGGATTAGCAATAGACTAGGTGAAATTGTAGAGAATAGAGATGTCAGATATGTCAAAAGAAATGACCAAATGACAAAAGAAATCACAAGAAGTGAATATCCTGCAAGCACGAAAATATGAATTTAAATTGGAAACCGTCTACAGACGAATTTTTTTTTAAGGTAAACTTAAGGATTAGCAGTATCACTCAAATAGCACATTATTATCCGAATCAAGTAAAACAATTTATCCTAGCCTTTTAGCCCATAGTCATTTTAAGAATAAAAGTTTTATTTCAAAGCTTGTGGTTACAACAGAACTTAGACGGAAATGATAGGTTACCGAGTGCAGTGGAAGATCAATGGACAAATTTACGCAATGATTTAACAAATGTAAGCTAGATCAAAATTCAAAAAAGTTTAGAAACATTCGACTCCATTCAGTTGCACGGGTTTTGTAATGCGAGTGAGACGGCTTACGCAGTGATAATTTTCAGTAGTGTAGGCACTGAATTCGAAATAAAATCAAGAATAATAACCCCAAAAGTGAGGTAGGGAAATCATTGCTATACGCTTGGAACTTCTAGGCGCTCAGCTTCTAAAGATACTGATAAATCAGATTTGCAAATTATACTCGATTGGTTACTGGGAAATTGGTTTATATTTATTACCAATTGAACATCTGAGATTCTTTGCACATTCTTATGCTCGCAATTTGGTTCTGTGTAGGGTGGATTAACTAAGCTTGACAGATCAGACAGTTAGACCGACACTCTAAGGCTTGACAGATCAGACAGCTAGACCGATTACATTATCAGCAAAGATTAGATCCTAGTTAATCTATCCTGCACATTCCACCCTTGAACTACCAACCTATATATTGTCTCTTATAGTAATTTTAATTCAACAGATCACAATGTACATAAATAAAATAAAATCGGACGCAGCACACTGCAATAGAAAAATTTGTTATCAAGCGTAAATAAAGAAATAATGAAATGACGACGCACATTGCAATAGAAAAGTATCATTTAAACGTAATCACATGACTTTTCCTTTGTAATTTTTTTTTATCTGTTAATATTTAAATGAGAAAAAATGAAACAGGAATATTAGATCTTTTCTCTTGCAATTGTTTTCTATAAGAGTGTTACAAAACCTCAACAGAAACTAGTTTTTCATTTTCATAGTATAACAAAAGAAAGTGACGGATTGCACTGACTCATCTTTTTGTCTCGTTTCTTAGGAGTAAACGAGACAAAAACATGATTCAGAGCAATATAAACTAAACTAAAATATTATTAATACTAGAATTTGCACAAAAATTCAATTAATTGGTGTTTGATTTTAAAATCAAAAATAAAAATGAAAATT
Organism: Diogma glabrata; assembly: GCA_963693315.1. NCBI lineage: Eukaryota > Metazoa > Arthropoda > Insecta > Diptera > Cylindrotomidae > Diogma > Diogma glabrata. Next base: position 274,648,924 of record OY856188.1, on the reverse strand, counting down.
AAAATCAATTTTAGATAATTAATGGTTAAATTGAAATTGTTGTTCTTTTTGGTTTAAAGTCAGTTTGATTTTCTTTCGGGATTTTGATTGCATCTCACACGGTTAATTGCACGTCCGTGAAATGTTATCTCATTCTAATGAGGATAAAAATCATATTTTTTTGTGCAAACAAGTATGTGAATATAGATTTTGATTGCTTAAAACTTAATTTTAATCAAAATTAGAACAAAAAAAAAGGATATTCTATGTTGTGTTGTGGTCTCATTAATTCGATTTATAATATCGAAAATTGTTATATTGTGTTTGGTTATTGTTGAACCAATAAAAAAAAATGAATGTGTTAATAAAGAAATAAAACAAAATAAACAGAAAACAAAAATATAAAATTAATTGAATCATATGTTTCATTAAGGTCGAATGTATAATGAATAAATTGCTTATGAAAAAAAAATCTTTATAAAAAACCAAGGAAATTGCGATAGGAAAACAAGAATGATTTAAAAATTTATCATTTGGTACTGTTTTCTTTAAGATAAAAAAGGAAAGCACGAATTACGGTAAGTCGACAGTTTTATTCGACTAGCTTGACTGGATTGGATACAGTTTGAGTGAAAATCTGAATTGTCCAACATATTATACTCCGCGAAACAAATACAACATTTTTATCCGTGAACAGAATATGTTCACTACAGTCAACCAATGTTTCAAATGGATACCGGCATAATAAACATCATATAACAGTTAAATTTGGGAATTCAAAGCGACATACAAGGACGAAAGTCGCTGGCAACACTGAAGTCCACCATCTACTTATTAATCTAGGTAAATTTATAATTATTAAAGTAATTTTTTTGTATTGTTAAATTCTTTAAAATTACTTTTTGAAGACCATCATGGTCCGTTGAATTTTTTTTCAACATTATTGGAAATTTTTTTTCGGGTGAATACCATGTTGGTGTCGCTGGACACACATTTTTTTTATATACATCCTGGAATAACGTTGTCTCAGAACAAGTAATAATACCATACAGCCGTGAGCATTGTAAACATGTTTCATCAACAGAGAATCCAGCAGACTAAAATAACACAAATTGTGGTGCACATGATTAGCTTTCTGACACAGAAGTAAAATAACTAGTTCAAGTCCATCGTATGGTCTAGTAAAGAACCACAGCAACATGTTGGACTAAATTGTCACCTACTTTCCAGATTTTTTAAAATGAAACAAGTATTGTCCATGATTTTTCGTTTCACAAAAACAATGTCATGTGCGGCCACAGGAAAAACGTATTGAACCTATCACGAGGGTTGATATGACTAAAGCTGCAACAGATACATACAACAACAGCATTTTTACATAGAATTCAAATGCCTCCACAAAGCACAAAATGTATCTAAATGTAGTATCACGATTTACATATAGCAATTTACGGATCGACGTGGAATCAGTAGTGAAATTTAAATAGTGAAAATAGCAATATATTTATTTCTGTATATACGCAAGACAATGTTTATGTATTTTAACTGGTTTAGAATTATAATTCACTAGATTTGAATTTTGAATAAATTTTGAATTATAAGGCATTTCTGAGGGCACTCTTAAAGTAAGGAAATCATTTGAATTTGTCAATTTGAAAATATATTTAAGATTCAAATACAAATTCTATCTATGTCATACGTCACATTAATTTGTATTTGTTTATTTCTGCCCTATTTATATGATTTGACTATGTATATTGATATATTTTTGTCAATTAAAAGTACATACTCACAACTTTTTTTATGATAAAAATTTGTTATGTGCCACTATCAAGAGTTTTGGTTGAGCAACTGATTTTAGTTATGAAACAAAACTCGTCATGGAACGTTGGGTTGGTAAAGTAGCAGTTGTAACCGGTGCAAGTTCTGGAATCGGAGCAGCTGTTGCGGTTGATCTAGCAAAAGCTGGTTTAATTGTTGTTGGTTTAGCAAGACGAACCGATAAAATTGAGGTTCGTCAATCAATATTCTATGTCAATAATGTAAATCTTAATTATTGTATTTTCATAGAATCTAAAAAGTGAAATAATTGAAGCATCTGGTCAACTACACGCATATGAATGTGACGTTACTAGTGAAGAATCAGTCAAAACTGCATTTAAATGGATTGATAAAACATTCGGTGGAGTAAATATTCTTATCAATAACGCCGGGATTGCGCACAATTCTTCAATTTTGGGGGACCAAGATAATATTCAGCAGATTCGAAAAGTGATTGAAACGAATTTACTGGGACAGGTTATGTGCACAAAAGAAGCTTTTAATATACTTCAGCGTACCGGTGATATTGGTCACATTGTTAATCTCAGTAGTGTTCTTGGGCATGTGATGCCGTTTGTTCAAGATCGATTAGAAATATATAATGTGTATCCAGGCTCGAAACATGCAGTCCGTGCAACATCCGAAGTTTTACGTCAAGAATTAATTCATCTTATCAAAAACGTTAAAATATCTCAAGTTAGTCCAGGACTGGTTCGTACAGAGATTTTTGATGCAGCCAATATAACTGACTCTAAACAAATTTACGATTCCAGTCCTTCATTGAATGCAAAAGATGTATCTGATTCTATATTATTTGTGATTGCAACTCCGCCTCATGTTCAGGTTCATGATTTGATAATAAAGCCAGTTGGTAGACAGTCGTAGGTTCTTAGATTTTTTATCAGACTTTAGATATCTTCATTGCTTTTTTTTATTTATTTCGCTTAATGATAAGAAAGAAATGGTTTTATAATGTTGATATTGTAATGGTTTTTGGTTATAATAGATTAATTAAAACAACAAATGCTAGGTTTTGTGTTGGTTTTATCTTTTGCTTCTGAAAGACCTAAGTATTACATTCATGAGCTCAAAGTTAAATTCTTACCCTCACTTTTTTGGCATTTCTCGACGTTTTAGGACCTACTGATTCTAAAAAAGCAAAAAAGATATGTGTGTCTGTCTGTCGGCCGGCCGGCAGTCATTACCCACGCTGCAGGGAAAACCGCTGGAGGGATTTCAAAAATTTTTTTCTAAAAATAGGTATACTTAAGTGATAGGTCCGAAAGGACACTGTGTTCGATAACTGTACCGGAAGTGTGTCAAAAAAATCATTATGTGTGTCAAAAATACCAAATTTTCATATTTTTGGCTTAAAAAACGTTCATTTTAAGTGATTACGAGTTAAGGAACATTAAATTTGGAGAAATCTTGATGGTCGGGATTGGTATGTGAGATCAAAAACTAAATTGTTGCATTATAAGTTTGTCAAAAAAATGTTGTCAAGTGTGTCAAAAGAAAGATTTTTATTTGTTTTTTTACCCAATTTTTTGGAAAAAAATAAAATTAATTGTTTGTTTGAAATGAGATTTTATTATTATTATTGAGAATTATGGCATTATAAGTTTGTCAAAAAAGTAATGTCAAGTGTGTCAAAATATGATTTCATTTATTTTTTTAGCCAACTTATTGGGAAAAAAAATTTAGTTGTTTTTATGACGTAAATGTAATTTAAAATGAAATTGGACATGAAAATTTTTGAATTCGTTGTAGTTTTTGAAATATTTTTAGAATTTTGAAAAAGTTTGTATTTTTGATTTTGTAATAAGTTTTGCAATATTTTTAGAATTTCGAAAAAAGTTTGTATTTTTGATTTTGTAAGAATTTTCGGAATATTTTAAGAATTTTGAAAAATTTTAAAGTTTTGATTTTATCTTTCAGACCGAAGTAACTGTTACATAATAGAAAAATATAATCATAATTTTTTTTAATTGCTGGTTGTAATTTGGAGATTGTCTATGTTTCTAATAGATGTGTTATTAAAATTCTAATTCCATTTATTCCAAAGCTTTGTGATATTTCTGTGATAACACTGGTATCAGGACAAAATGAATCAGTAAATTGGGTCCTGGAGTGTGATTTACCTAAAATACTTGGCCGCATGTTACGATTATTTCCGGCGTACTGACGGTCTTAATATGTTTCCGGGACAACCATTTTGTTTTTGTGATTACACATTATCATCATCATTCCTGTTGAATATTATGATACATTTCCGGTTGCAAAAGAAAACGGGGAAAGAAATATTACTGATCATCAACACGTTTGGATTGCAATAATTTCTCCATCGTCGTCGTGATACTGATTACTGAGCTCACCGATCGATGAACTGTGGGAGGATGAGCGATAATTTTTGAGCTACTGGAGGGGATCTGGCCAAGGTATGGGGTGAGTCGTTTTTAAATATATATATTTGGGAGTGTATGCGTGTATGAATGTGGGCGTGAGTGTGTGGACGTGTGCGTGTATGCATGGGGTGTGTATGGGTGGTATACTATAAAACAAACCAAAATGCTTATAAATTTTTTTTTGTTGAAATTATTGATTAATGTCTAATAATTATTATTCAAAATTTAAACAGCTTATAATAAAATCATTAATTCTGATGTAATTAATAACGATAAAACAACAAAACAATAAAACAACAAAAAATTTAAAAAAAAACAGTGATAGGATGTAATTTTATTATTATTTTTCATACTCAAACTTTTATTTCATTCATACATAAATCAAACTACAGAATAGTATCGTAAACAACTATAATAAAAATGCTTGTTAGAGTTATGAACGTTTTGAACAATGAACTTAATTTTTCGATTTTTTTTCTCTTCATTTAATATTAGAAATTGATTTCATTTTAAAAAAAAAAACATGAAAAAAATGTCAATTGTAATATATATTGTAACAAAGGATAAAACCAACAAAGAATTATTCGTGAATTAAAGTGATCTATAGAAAATGATATATAAATCTTCGATACCTTTAAGTTGAGTTAAACTTGATGCCTAATTTTTTTTTAACTCTTTTTATATCTAATTATATTAATCTAATAAACAAAAGAGTAAAACTGTTAAACTCTTTTCTGTTGCTAAACGTATAAAACAATTGCATTTAATATATATTTTACGTTTAAATTGATATTATATTCTTTCAATTTTCAAAATCTATAACATTTTTTTTTGTTAAAGAATGGTAATGGATTATTTCATGTGTGGCTAGGTGTGTTTGTGTGAGTGTATGAGACATGCAAGCATGTGAAGGTGTGCTGTGAACTGTAGGGGTTGAACGTGGTGATCGTGGTTCGTTCGTACACGGGGGTCACCAGAGTATGTTTAGTTCACTTGTTATTTTTCTTACATCCGTCCTTATCTCATGTTACGCGTACTAAATTGGTATTTGTGCTGGAGCAGCAGGATTTCTGTCTCGTCCCCATGGACTGCGGCTGGTTTGGGGCTATTAAAACAACCTTGCTAGGTACCCGGCCTGCTATGCCACTTCGTTGTTAGTCAACAAAACAGCGCTTCATTACACATCGTCGCACTGTTGCTGACCTCGTTGTTTTTTACAAATATCGTCATCAACAGTGCTCAGATGAAATCAGCAGCATCATGCCTCAAAGTTATTCTTACCCCCGTTCCACTCAACAATTGGCTACCGCAACCAGTCAGACGGTCGAGATAACACGCTGTCATCGCAGAAAAACTTCTTTGTCCAAGCTGCATACGAATGGAATAGTTTGCCGGAATCCTTAGTCTCAGGTGACTTCAACCCGCAGAGGTTTAAAAAAAGCGTTCATCATGACCTTAGAATGCCAGTTAAAGTGGGATCTAGGTCTTAAAAGGTATTTATGTGTCGTTGTGACACATATTGTAAACCCTATAACACAACACATTTTATTCAAAAAAAAAGAAAATATAATTAATTTTATTTTTTTCCAAAAAATTGGGTAAAAAAATAAATAAAAATCTTTCTTTTGACACACTTGACAATATTTTTTTTGACAAACTTGTAATGCACTAATCTAGTTTTTGAACTCACATAACTATCCCTACTATCAAGATTTCTCCAAATTTAATGTTCCTACTCTTAATCACTTAAAACTAACGTTTTTAAAGCCAAAAATATGAAAATTTGCTACTTTTGACACACATAATGATTTTTTGACACACTTCCGGTACAGTTATCGAACACGGACGCTTTCGGACCTGTCCCTTGAGTATACCTATTTTTAGAAAAAAATTTTGAAATCCCTCCAGCGGTTTTCCTTGCAGCGTAGGTAATGACGGCCGGCCGGCCGGCTGGCAGACAGACATACATTTATTTTTTTTGCTTTTTTAGAAGCAGTAGGTTCGAAAACGTCGAGGAATGCCAAAAAAAGTGGGGGTAAGAATTTACCTTTTGGCTCATGAATGTAATACTTAGGTCTTTCAGACCGAAGTAATTGTATCTATGTCATACGTCACATTAATTTATATTTGTTTAATTCTGCCCTATTTATATGACTTGACTTTGTATATTGATATATTTTTGTCAATTAGAAGTACTCACAACTTTTTTTATGATAAAAATTTATTATGTGCCACTATCAAGAGTTTTGGTTGAGCAACTGATTTTAGTTATGAAACAAAACTCGTCATGAAACGTTGGGTTGGTAAAGTAGCAGTTATTACCGGTGCAAGTTCTGGAATCGGAGCAGCTGTTGCCGTTGATCTAGCAAAAGCTGGTTTAATTGTTGTTGGTTTAGCAAGACGAACCGATAAAATTGAGGTTCGTCAATTAATATTCTATGTCAATAATGTAAATCTTAATTATTGTATCTTCATAGAATCTTAGAAGTGAAATAATTGAAGCATCTGGTCAACTACACGCATATGAATGTGACGTTACTAGTGAAGAATCAGTCAAAACTGCATTTAAATGGATTGATACAACATTCGGTGGAGTAAATATTCTTATCAATAACGCCGGGATAACGCTCAATTCTTCAATTTTGGGGGACCAGGATAATATTCAGCAGATTCGAAAAGCGATTGATACGAATGTTGTGGGACAGGTTATGTGCACAAAAGAAGCTTTCAATATACTTCAGCGTACCGGTGATATTGGTCACATTGTTAATCTCATTTTGGTATTTTTTTTTAAATTTATTTTCAGAAAAAAAATATTTTGAATTGAATTTTTGGAAATACATATCTGAATTTTGGTGATTTTTTTGGAATTTTTAAAGATAAAATTTATTAGGTTTGTTGTATTTAATTTGAAAATTTTTTTGAATTTTGTTGTATTTTTTCTACGCTCCACAGCGCAGTGTCCAACTAACAAATTTTATTGGTGTTTTAAATTTTGAATATTTTTTTGATAATTTTATGTATTTGGTGATCGGTGGTTTCGAATTTTGAATTATTTGGAATTTGACTGCTCGATCAACTGGACGTACTAATTGCCAGACCCAACTTGATCGGTTGTTTTTTAGGAAGTTTTTTTTCTTTCCGGCCAGAACTGTTTTTGAAAAAATTAATCTTTGCGTTTTTTTATTTTGGTTTTTTTAAACGAGTTTTTTGCGTCAGAAAAGTTTTGGAAAATCATGAAATTTGTTTTTGACAATTGTTTAAACTTTTGTGGAATTTTCTTAAAATTTTTAACTTTTGTCCATGGCCATCGCGGTCAAACTGGAAAACGGCTGCTGCCTCGTCTCGAGGACATTGGACATTAGTTTTAAACGAGTTATCAACTTTTGGTAGCCCATAATAACTGAAATGTGAGACCCACGGGAACTACTTTGAGGCACCTGAATGAAACTGGAACTATACAGGTTGGGTAAATATTCACCGGTGAAAGATTCTTTATACAACCGGGCTTATGAAACGCATGACCACACGGAATTATTATTGCCGCGCTTAGCCCAACTATTTTCTGGTAGCACACATTGCACACCGCGTTGCTATTGGTCAATGTAATGTTACTATAAAAAGCCGTTTCGAATCGAAAGTGTAACGAATAAAAAGTATTTGGAGAAAAGAGTAACGAAGAAAGGTGGCGCGGCTGCGATGAAGTTGAAGTTGTAGTGGACTGTAGTTTTATATAATTTGAGTCTGCGCCATGAGCCAATTAGTTAATTCAAATCTGTATTTAGCTCAATACATTGATGTGATGAAACGATGTTGAATCACGAGGTATTGAATTCATGTGATGGCATACGATATTTGTTGAGTGTGTGCGATTGCATGAGATTATAGTATAATTGTTAAATTTATGCGGCGACGATATGTTGAATCTCGAAGTAATAAAGTCATGGAATGGCATTCGATTATAACAGTAGATCAAATAGTGCAAAATAAATAAATAAATAATGCGAAGATATGTTGAATCTCGAAGTAATAATTCATGCGATGTCATACGATTATGATAGTTGATCAATTAATGCAAATAAATAAATAATGTGACGATATGTGAATTTCGAAGGAATGAACTCAAGCAATGGCATGCGATTATGATAGTTGATTAAATTATGTATGTATCTGTTGAATTGCAAGTCGATATTCGATTATGATATAATAGTCTATCAATGCGGCGACGATATGTTGAGTCTCGAAGTAATAAATTAGTGCGATGCCATATGATTGAAGGTATTGATTTTATAACGAAACGATGGAATGATGACTGACGAATGGTGAATGGTGAGATAAACGATTTTATGCAAAGTTTTGAGCAGAAACATTTACATCTTTAGTATGCTAATCGAAAGTTTTTTTGAGAAGTGAAATAGTTTATGGAGTTTGGGATCTCTGGTTTTCAGTTAATCACTTTTGATAACTGATTTGATTAAAGTCAGAATATGAGATAGAAATCTAAACTAAAACTTTTATCACCGCCATCGCGAGGAGTGATGGCAAATATTTCTGCCAGCTTTCCATTGTTGTCGTCGGTTATCCTAGAAAATTGGTACCACGATTTGTTGTGGACGTTGAAATCACCAGTAACCCTTACCCCACAAAATTATGGTTATAATTTCTTTAGGAACTTGTATTAGAAATGATAGATATGCAAACCTTTAAAAATACTGTATTGTATTGTAACCATCACCCTTTGGCTCCAAATTCTGAAAGCATTTATATACAACACTCTCATGAAGGTATGCACCTACAATTGATAAGCTTAAAAGCTGATTCAAGGAAATTTTTGGCTTTAGTGTTACAAAATAGGGATAGGTTTCAGAAATTTTTATTTCGGTTAGAAAAAGAATATGCGATTAACAATTGGAATTTGAGCGTGAAATAATTATATCACTGATAAAGGGGTGTATGTGGCGTACGATTAACTACTTTAGACAAAATGCATATTTCACCTAACATTAAACAATATTATTACCATTACACAATTATTCAAGCTTACAAGACTACTAACGAATAAAAATTAAGTTTTATTAACAAATATGTAAAAAAAAGTTTAACCATAACCTCGTTTTCTTTGAAAAATGAAGACAGTTTTTGCTTGCTTGAAGAAATGAGCCTTTATATATGTACCTTGTTATGTAGACTGGAGTGTGATGAGGTAGACCAGCAAAGTTCCAGATGCATATAATGTTTGTTTTCTCATATATCACAATATTCCATACCCCGCGTAGTTCCTAACAATTTCTCGTTCATCCATAATCTATAGTCATATTTTCACATAGTTTCCGTTACACATATTTGTTCTTAGCAAAAAACAATTCACAATAATATTTCCTTTACAATATCCTATTATCGGTTCACACTGCGTTTCCATCAGCGTTGCCTCACCATACTGCATGAATTTGAATTCTCCGGGCCCCTAACCGTAATTGTTCTAAAGGTTTTCAAACTTCAAATAGCTGTGTATATTTGTCAATCCTTCTTATTATCTAAAAATTATTATCCTACAATCAGCTTTGAAACTGACTTCCAAACGTATTATATTTTTTTTATCAATTCTTCTTTCCACTTTATGTATGGATTCTACTGTGAAACGGTGATAATTTGCTGTTTCGTAATAAGAAATCATCATAGAATTGGTAGTACATACGTTTTAATCCGTTCTAACATCGCATGCATTGCTATTTCATTTAAACGCATTGTAAATGGTTTATTTCGTAAAATTATCTTGCAATTTTGTTTGTTACAAAACCACAACTAGTATTTGTTTTAATACGGAAAATGTACTAACAATGATTTATAAATTTAAAACTTTCGAAAAATTTGTAGCTCAATTTTCGATATTGATTGCCTATATAAGAAATGCAAATATCTAGTTTTCTCTCTCTTAGTAAAAAATTCTTATTCGATTTTTGTATCAACTGGATATTTCTTTTAGTTCTGCTGTCAGTCTTGGATTTTATAATTTTGATGTGTTGTCATCCATTGATTAAATTTGGTGAAATTAATATTAAAATATATAAAAAAAGATTTCTATGACCAGTGAATCAAATTTTTATTGTGTTGGAAGTATTTCTAAAAGTCTTGTTGGTGATCATCTATGAAGAAATGGGATCAAATTTCGGATTGCAATTCGGTTATGACACAAGATCGAAGGTCGCACCTGTAAAAGATAAGTAATCCGTTTTGGTTTAACTCAATTAAAATTATAGAAAAACCTGTAGAACAATTTTGCATGCTTGTAAAGCTATATATAAAAAGAAAACCAAAGAAAATCTAATTTCTGATAGAAAAATTGTTGTAGTGTAAATTATAAAAATTTGTAGTAGAAAAATTTTAAAAACATTTTTGTTTAGTTCAATTAAATGCATGGAAACACCATTAAAATAATGCAGTGTCCTTGTATTTAAAACCTTTATAATTTCTAATAGAACAATTGATTTAGTGCAAGCTTCTCAAATACGTTATTACGAATTTATAAAACATTTATGATTAGTTCAATTAAATTTACGGAAAAGCCATAAAAACAAGGATAAAAAAATATAACAATTCTGTGTGGTTGTAATTCAAAATTATAAAAAATTTTTTTTGCTGTTCGTTAATATAAGTAGATACTGTTATAGCGTACAAAATGTTTCTGTGTTAATTTATAATAAGTGTTGTTTAATTAAGAGTAAATAAAGTTTATATGAGAACAACAGTGTGGTCATACTTTCATCCATTCAATCGTCTGCTACAATCGCCTGATTCAACTGATTTATGTCATTTATGCACATTTTGTTCAACATTCGTTCATAATTGCATGATCCATCCGATTTATATCCGATTCAACAGTATAGTCATATTTTTATTCATTCAATCTGCAGCTAAAATCGCATGATTCAACTGATTCAAGTTATTTATGTACATTTCATTCAACATCTTCATCAGTAATTGCCTTAGCTATTGCGACGCAACATTCACATCTTATTTATACAATTCGATCAGCAATTGCCTGAGTTATTACGGCATAACATTTACATCTTATTTATACAATTTTATCAGTAATCACCTTGGCTATTGCGACGCAACATTTACAACTTATTTACACAATTTTATCAGCAATCGCCTTAGTTGTTACGGCGCAACATCTACATCTCATTCCTACAATTCGATCAGCAATTGCCTGAGTTATTACGGCACAACATTTACAACTTATTTACACAATTTTATCAGCAATCGCCTTAGTTGTTACGGCGCAACAGTCTATGAATATTATTCAACTATTCATCGGTTAATACTTTACCTGCTGGAATATTCATCGCTGATGGAGGGCTAAACGTCAGGACTTTGAGGCCTGTCGGATATAATCATGGGGTGAGCGAACTTTAATTATTCTTTTTGCTTATTGGTAGCGTACTGGCATGAATGCGCGTGAATGGGTGTACAAGTGGATGAATGGGGGCGTGCTTGTCGTTGCGTGTGTGTGAGAGCAGGTGGTGCGTGTAAGCGAGACACGTTAAGTCTCAATTGGAGATAATTATAATTGAAATATTTTTGTTCCGATGTAATATCGTATTGTGGAATTAATGATTAGATCCCAACGAGTTCTGTGCTGTCTGCAACGGGCTTAAAAAAAAGGAATTATTCAGGCCGTCGTAATCGTAACCGACGTAATATATCACTGCTGCCCCGCTGTGAAAGAGTTGGTCTGCACTTCTGGGTATTAATCAGAACATCAACTGCTATTCGCTCGAGATCATGATCGGATGTGTCGGCGGTCATTTTTATAGGCGATTTCTTTAATTTAGCCTTCCAAATAAACCTTGTTTTAATATATTAAATCATATTACCTAAATTTATTAATTTATATTTTAAGTAATTAAAAATCAATCCAACTAATATAAAAATCATAGAAAAATCTTTTCATGTTTAATTTTTATTAACCATATTACATATTAACAAACTATGTAAAACATGTATTTAATTAAATTTGCTTGAAAATGTTTGGTTAACTTACAAATAAATTATAATTTTTTTTTCAGAGCTGTAAATAATAATTTTTTTTGGTAATTTACATTTATTGTGTATCGTTTTAAAATTTTGGAAAATGTTATAATTGTTATTGTTTAGTTAAAACACACTTTTTTGGAAAATGTTATTTATAAAGAATTTCAATACAGCGTGTGACGATCTCCCGTACTCTATGATTCGATTGTCGGTTTACAAGCAATGACATTATTTTGCGAACTGGATCAGAGTGATCAGATGGCAACACTCCCACTTATTTTAAATTAATACCATTTACTGTAATTGCTATGGGTCTTTGGACTTAATTGTCTTGCCTCGCTGTATGAGTTTGTATGTGGACGTGGGTGTTTGGATGAAAGTGTGGGTGTGTGGGTGGACGTGAGGGTGTATGCAGCGTGAGTGTGTAGGCGTATGGGAGTGAATGTGGGGGTTGAACGTGGTGAACGCGGGTCTTTCGCAAAAGGGGTCGCCAGAGTCTCATATTTTCCATTTGTACTTTATCCATTTCTGTATATTCACGTAATTCGCGTACATGTCTGCATTTGTATTGGAGCAGCAGAGTTTACCATTCGAACTCCATACTGTGATTAGCCGGAGCACAAAAATTAAACCTCAATTAGTTACGCGACCTGCTATGCCGCTTCATTGATTCGCCAATGGAAAAGCACTTCATTACAACCTCTGTGTGTGTGTGCTTTATTTATTGAGAAAGACAGTGCGTTACTTTATCGAGGAATATAGCACTAGTTGGGTTTTCGACAATCCAATTTTGGTTTTATTAATTAATATAAATTGATATGAAATTGAGATTATGTTAAACTTACGCCAAATATGCCGGCAAACAACAACAAATCAAATAAAAAATGTGTTTAAAACGTTAAAAATTTAATTTATGTCATACGTCACACTAATTTTTATTTGATTGATGCCGGCCTATAATTATATATGACTATGTAAATAGACATGTCTTTGTCAAATAAAATAATAATTTTTGTTACTCACTACTATTTGTTATGAGATTATAATTTTTAAATTGTATGTGGGTCTGAAGTGTGGATTAGACATATGATTTTAGTACAGAAATAAAACTCGTAATGGAACGCTGGGTTGGTAAAGTAGCAGTTGTTACCGGTGCAAGTTCTGGAATCGGAGCAGCTGTTGCCGTTGATCTAGCAAAAGCTGGTTTAATTGTTGTTGGTTTAGCTAGACGAACCGATAAAATTGAGGTACGTCAATTAATATTTTATGTCTATAATGTGTAATAATTTTAATTATTATATTTTTATAGAATCTTAAAAGTGAAATAGTTGGAGCATCCGGTCAAATACACGCATATGAATGTGACATAACTAGTGAAGAATCAGTCAAAACTGCATTTAAATGGATTGATACGACATTCGGTGGAGTAAATATTCTTGTCAACAACGCCGGGATAACACACTTTACCTCAATATTGGGACATGAGGATAGTATTCAGCATATTCGAGAAGTGATTGACACGAATTTAGTGGGATTGATTATGTGCACAAAAGAAGCGTTTAATATTCTTCAGCGAACCGGTGATATTGGTCACATTGTTAATATCAGTAGCGTTGTTGGACATGTGGTACCGTTTATTCAAGGTCGACTTACAACGTTTAATGTCTATCCAGGCTCGAAACATGCAGTTCGTGCAACTTCTGAAGTATTACGCCAAGAATTAATTCATCTTAACAAAAACGTAAAAATTTCCCAAGTAAGTCCAGGATTTGTTCGTACAGGGTTTCTTGATGCAGCTAATATACCTAATTCTGAACAAGTTTATGATGCATATCCTACGTTGACTTCAAAAGATGTATCTGATTCTGTACTATTTGTTATTGGAACACCGCCGCATGTTCAGGTTCATGATTTGATAATAAAACCAGTTGGAGAACAGTCATAGAGTTTTGGTAATTTGAATCAACATTATGAAATACTTTCATAATTTTTTTCAATTAATTTTGTTTAAAGATAAGAAAGAAATGTTTTTTTTTTTGTATTTGAATATTTCAATAAAATGATTTGCGTTTATATAAATAACTAAAATAACAAGTGCTAGTGTATTGGTTGTATCTTTTGTATATTATTGTTTACATTATGTTAAGATGTTTTGTTTAAAGGGCCATTCAACTGTAACGTGATTTCAGTCGTTGAGTGGAACAAAAAAATTGTATTTTTGTATAAACAGATTAAGATGAAAGTGCAAGGAATGTATTTTAGGTGAAATTAGAACAACTTGGTGTTTTTAGATTTTCGAAGGCTGTCAATATTTTTTAATCCAATTTTGTAGTTTGTTAGTTTGCGTCAAATGTTTGTCAGTTTGCGTCAGAAACCGAAACTGAAAATTTTTCGTTTCTGTTTCTAATTTGGTTGACGGTGGTGAATAATACAACAGAAACGGAAACCGAATTTTGTTTGAGTTTGTGAATTTGTTATCCATTATGAATAATAAAATTGAAGAATAACAAAAAAAAAATAATTTTTATTTATTAAACCTATTTATTAAATTCAAAATTCAAAGCTTTTGTTATGACAATTCAAAATATTAATTAATATTATGTGACAGTTTCTGGTCATGTGACATTTCGGTACTGAAACAATTCTATTTTAATTGTTTCCGTTTCAGACAAAACAGACGAATTTTCCGTTTCTGTTTCTAAATTCGGGTTTTGTTTCAGTTGCTGTCAAGTTTGTATGAAATTCGGTTTCTGTTTCTGTTTCCGTTGTATTGAAACTGATTTACTGTTGAGGTTAGCTTCGCAAATTGGTGAGGATTTTTGAATCAAAAACTAAATTATAAATCACTATTTTGTTTCTTATAAAAATATTTGTGTTTTATTATTTTAGTTTTGACTGAATTATTTATTATTTGCATTTGAAATAAACGTAAAATAAACTTGAATAGATTTTGTTTAAATTATTGTTTTTTAAACTCTGGTAAACATTTTGTACAAATTAATATATTTTGTTAAAAAAAAAAACGGGTTGAAACCGGAAACCGGATTTTTTTTATAGGTAAAACCGAAAACCCAGTTTTAGAATATCGCCCCAAATTTGCAATCACTAGTACAGATCAGTGTTGCCAGATCGCGTGATTTTTTCCCGTTTGCGGGATATTTCATATAAAACGGGAGAGCGGGAAAAAACTTGGAAAGTGCGGGATTTTTCACATTTAATAATAGAATCGTTTTAAATTAAAACTTATTTTGAAATGGTTGCACCAACCAATTTCTTACCAGGCTTCAGAAAGATGTCGATCACAATATAATTTTACTTAAATGCATATTGAAAATAATGCGATAAATTCTAAGCACAGCTTAATAATTTTAGTGTAATTGAATTTAAGAAAAAACACGAGGTTTGAAAAACAATTAATTTCAATAAATGAACTTTATTTACAATAAATTTATTTTGACTGTTTCGACTGATGTCTCAACAGGAATAGAACAATGAATATGATTTTAATTTTTATTAGCTTGTTATAAAAAATGATATTATTTTTTTCTCTTTTAATTAATTTTACGAGAATCTCCTTAATCTCGAATTCGATTAAATTTACGCAACTTTTAAATATTAAATTTAGGCAATTTTAAATAAGCAAATAATTTGAAATAAGTTAAATTTACATTTCATCATAATTATAATAAAATAAGGTTTAAGTAGCTGGTTAAGTAGCTGGTGCGTGATCATTCTCCCGCCTTTTAAGAAATTTATTTCTTAAATCAACATAAGCAATTAATAGGCAGTGAATAGTAGCAAATAGCTGTGTTGAATTGATATAATATACATCTTGATCGTTGTCCAGAGGTAATCTGCATATCTTTACTATTGGACGTCTAATTTCACCAGATGTTGTTTTAATGGTAACAACTCTAGTTAATCCATCTGAACCTGGATGAAGTTGAATAATTCGACCTAGTAGCCATTTTAATGGTGGAAGATTTTCTTCTTTTACAACTACAAGATCACCATCGTAAACTTTGTGCTGGTAATTGCCACTTTGGTCTTTGCTGGAGATGGTGTAGATATTCCAGATGCCATTTTTTCCAAAAACCCTGTATTCTAGATTTTATATTCTGCCACCTAGATAGTCTATTTAGTGGTATCTCTAATAAAGATGGTTCCGGAATGGTTGTGAGTGGTTCACCAATCAAAAAATGACCTGGTGTTAAGGCTGATAAATCTGTAGCATCTTCACTAATTGAACATAGTGGTCTTGAATTTAGAACACATTCAATTTGCGTCAGCAATGAAGTCATCTCTTCGAAGGTTAGTATAGCGTTATTAACTAACTACCCTTTTTAAATGATATTTTATGGATTTGATATTTGACTCCCACAATCCACTAAAGTGTGGAGCATGAGCTGGGTTGAAAGTGAATTTGATCTCGCTCTGAGAAAGAAAATCAGATATTAATTTATTATGTACATCAGATTTGTGTAATAAGTGTAATTCGTGTAGTTCGCGATTAGCACCAACAAAATTTGTGCCATTATCGGAAATAATTTCTAGTAGAATCCCTCTTATTGATATGAATCGTCGTAGTGCAGCAACGAACGCAGAAGTTGTCATATCACTTGCGAGCTCAATGTGAACAGCTTTTGTAGCAAAGCATATAAATATGCAAATATATGCCTTAGACGTGGTAATAGGACCCCTTCCTGAACGTGCCTTTATATGTAAAGGTGCTGCGTAGTCTACACCTGTTCGAAGAAATGGACGACTTAGGGTGACTCTAGAAGTTGGCAAATTGCCCATTAGCTGTTTTGAGAGTACAGCCTTTTGCCGGCAGCAGATTACACATTTATTGACAAAATATCGAACCATGTTGCGACAGTTAATTATCCAGAATCTTTGTCTAATAATACTGACTAGTAATGTTAGTCCTGGATGCAAATGACTCAGGTGAGTATCAGCTATTATCAGATTACTTAGAACATGTTGTTTTGGTAATATGATTGGATGCTTGCTGCTAAACGTTCCTTCTATGTTTGATAATCGCCCTCCCACTCTAAGAATTCCATTTCCATCAACGAACGGAGCTAAGGATATTAATGAGTTGCTCTGTTTCAGATGCTTATATTTTTTAAGTTCCTGAAGCTCCTTGGTGAATGCTTGCTTTTGTGCCCATTTTATGCAAATCATCTGAGATTTTTTTAATAGGTCGATGCATGACAAACGTTTATTTGATGGATTGATTTTTAAAATATTGACTAAGACTCGTTTAATTTTCTCAAATGACGAAAATTTATCAAATAATTTTGAGAGGACATCATAGTCATTAACTTGCGCATGTGTAAGAATGGCGGTTTTTCTTTGTTCTAATGTAGTTGTAGGCTCTGTAGTTGCTGATGGCCAGCTGGATATATCGTGGGTTAACCATATTGGTCCCTTCCACCAAAGTTCTGATTGGGTAATCGAGAGTGTTGAAGTACCACGAGAAGCTAAATCAGCTGGATTATCTTTGCTCTTGACATGGTTCCAACTAGAACGTGGCATTGTATCTAATATTTGTGCAGTTCAGTTTCCAACGAAGCATTTCCATCTTTTGGGTAGATCTGACAGCCATGCTAATAATATTTGTGAGTCTGTCCAGGCAAAAATTTGTGCAGAGGTTAAATTATTTACAGACTGTATATATTTTAACAGTTTGGCAAGTAGTGCACCACACAATTCTAACCTAGGCAGTGTTATTTGTTTAAGTGGAGCAACCTTTGATTTTGACATGATGATGTTCGTTGTAATGTTGCCTTGCTTATCTATTGACCTTGTATAAATGACAGCTGCGTAATCTTGCTCTGAAGCGTCACTAAATCCATGTATCTGGACATTCGAATAAAAGGTATTTATTGGCAGATGTCGTGGTATTTTTATTTTGGATAATAATCCCAACGCTGATGATAAGGTTTTGTGTTCCTTTCGTATCTTTTGTGGCAGTTTATCATACCATTTAAGTTGCTGTAACCATAGTTTCTGAAATTGAATTTTAAAAACAATAGTAACAGGCGATATCCATCCAAGAGGGTCAAATATACTGGCAATTTGTGATAGAAATTCTCTTTTTGATTCGACCTCAGAAGCTATGGTGATATTATAAGTGAAAACTTCTTGATAGGGTTGCCATCGGAGTCCGAGTGTTTTGACAGTGTCAGAATCATTGATAGACAATGGAGTGATTTCAACCAATTCTGTTGGAATTGATTGTAAAAATTCTGATGAATTTGATTTCCATTTGCGTAGTAATAAACCAGCATTGAATAAAAGCTTGGAGATATCATCTTTAACCGTTATGGCTTCTTCAATTGAATCACAACCTGAGAGTAGATCATCTATATAAAAGTCGTTGATAATCTTGAACGCCGCTGTAGGATATGATGATTCATTTTCCAATGCAATTTGCTTTAAACATCAAACAGCTAAAATGGAGCACAAGTTCCATAAGTGACGGTATTTAAATGAAAAGGTTTTATAGGTAGTGTTTCATTCGATCTCCACACAATTCTCTGAAAATTCTTGTCATCTTTATGGAATAATACCTGCCTATACATTTTCTCCTTCAAGATATTCTTCCATGAATTTGGAATAATCGTTTTTAAGCTTAGGATCTTTGTTAAATTTTCTTTCCATTAAACGTAATCTGCTTAATGCTGCATATCTAGATTGGCCTAGCTTGGGTAAATTTTCTATAAATGGTAGTCGTACGATGTACCGACCAGTATCAGTTTTTGAAATGCTTTCTCTAAAATGTTTTTCACAAATGTCTTCAGACTTATTTGAAGACGTGAATTCAGGAATTTCTTCTAATCGCCAGAATTTTTGAAGAGTTTCGTTTATAGTATCTCATCAGATCAAAGTAGCGATTGCAAGAAGACGTTGTTTAATTTTGTTGCTGTCAATTTTTTTATTTACAATTTTTTATCAAATTCAAATTATTATTTTAAATTATTATTTTAGTATAATTTTTTAATTTTTAGGGATCAATTAATATTAATACAATACATATTAATAATTTTTGTTTTTTCTTTTTGTTTTGTAGGTAAGGATTTTCTAAAAAAAAAAAAATATTGAAGAAAAAATATATAGAAGAAAAATATAGAGAAGAAAAATAAAATTATTGGGATAGGAAATACAAGTATTTTACGAAAAAATTAATTCAGATAAGTTTTTCTTATCATTCTGATTTTTATTTGATTTATTTTTATGTAGAACTGTAGATATTTTATTAGTTTCGTTGTTAGTTTTCTTGTGGTCTTGTTGACTCAATAACAGGTTTTAAGTCCATTTTATGTACAGTTGCCTGTCTTTGAGTTACATCTTGTATTGATGTTTTTTAAATAATATTTTGTTTACCATTTCATAATTTTAATTGTCGATTTTAACAGTCAACCTAGACTTAGATTCAGGTTGTCCAGCTGTTGAAGTAGTCAATTTCAATTTGAGTTTATTTGTTCTCGCATTACTGTGGTTTTCGTATTTATGTTTTTCACTAATATTTCTCTATGAATTAAAATGGAAAAATTATCTATCAGCTATGCGAACATAAGAGGATTGAATATAAACCTTAATTCAGTCCATCTTTTTCTTGAAAATATGAAACCTGATATTTTGTTTTTAACGAAAAAGATTATCAGTGCGCGTGCTGTGACCTTAGATAAAAACAGATACCTTTGTCCCAATTATGAACTTGAATCCTCTTTCTTCATTAAGCATGGAGTTTGTGCTTATATTAGGGATACTATACCATATGTGAGATTAAATAAATTTGAATTAAATGCAAAATTTCACAATATGGTATCACTAAAAATTAGTTGCCCAAATCAAACGCTGTTTGTCTTTGGACTTTACCGTTCACCTAATTCACCTGAGAACTTTAATTTATTTCATGACTTATCTGAAAAGATAGATAGGTTGGTTGAGTATCCTAATGCAAAGTTTATAGTTCTTGGAGATTTTAATGTCCACAATAAAGAATGGCTTACACACAGCTCTACAACTGACGAGGTTGGTAGACAGGCTGAGTTGTTTGCTCTTTATCACAACTTTACTCAAATAATTGACCAGCCAACCAGAGTTCCTGACATTCCTGGTCAAAGTAGTAATTTACTTGATTTATTTTTGACAAACGATCCTTATCTGGTTCAATTTAAAATATCAGAACCATTGGGTGGTTCAGATCATAATTTAATCTCCACACAACTAAATATACAAATTCCAAAACAATTTAAAGCGAATCCTCGCAATGTTTGGGATTACAAAGCTGCGGATTGGCAAGGACTTAAAAGTTTTTTTAGATATTTTCCTTGGAAACGCTATTGCCTTACCGGCCAAGACCCAGACATAGCTGCATCAAATTTTTCTGAAACTGTAATTGATGGTATGCGCAGATTTATTCCTAATAAATTGATCATTCCGAAAACTGATCTATGGTTTTCTAGTAAATGCAAAAAAGCTATAAAAGTTAAAAGAAAGGCTTTTCGAAAGTTTAATCAAAACAAAACCGATGAAAACCTTAGACAGTACCGAAAAGAGAGAAATTTATGTCGTAAGTTTATAGATGAAGAGAAACATCTATTTAATAGGAAAAAAGCATCTAAATTCGCAGAACATCCGACTGGTTCACGCAATTTCTATAAAGCCGCAAAGGCTGTCCAAAGCAACTTTTGTAAATCTTCAGTACCGCCTCTTGTTAATAGAGATATCCCTATCATTGATCCAAAAGAGAAAGCTAATTTGCTTGGGCATTATTTCTCTTTAAATTCTACTTTAAAAGAACCTAATTTCCAACCTAAACCTATTTCTAAAGTTTCTTATAAAATGAGGCGGATAATTTTTCGGAAAAACATTGTTCGAAAAATGCTTTTGAAAATCAATACTAACAAGGCAACAGGCCATGATTTTATTCCTCCAATTATACTTAAAACATTTGCTAGGGAGCTAGCACCAATCCTCACTAAAATCTTCTATTTGTCATATAAGAAAGGAATTTTTGGAAAGGAATTTCCAAGGCATTTGACAAAGTTTGGCATAACAATCTTATATGCAAATTGAGATCCTATGGTTTAGACGAGCAGCTTATATCTTGGACACAGAGCTTTATATCTGATCGAAAATTTCGGGTCAATGTTGACGGTGTATCATCGAATACTTTTTCAACTAATGCAGGAGTTCCTCAGGGTTCCGCTTTGTCACCAACTCTTTTTCTTATCTATATTAATGATTTGTTGGACTCAACGGTTCATCCTATACATAGTTTTGCTGATGATAGCACGCTTCATGCGTCTCATGGAGCACCTAAATTATATACACCCATAGCGCTTAGTGAGTGTAGGTCAAAATTGATAGATTCCCTTAACACTGATCTTAAAACAATTATGGATTGGGGTATTGCTAACAGTGTTGAATTCAATACAAGCAAAACACAGATTTGTCATTTTTCTAGGATAACGACACCCAATCCTTTTCCATTAACGTTTGGCCCCAAAAATCTTTTAGAGAATGAGTCTGTCAGACTTTTAGGAGTTGAGATTGAAAATAATATGAAGTGGAATTCTCATATTTTTACATCTGGCTAAGAATGCTGTTCAAAAGTTAGAATTTTTGGGGCGATGTCGTAAGTTTTTCGATAGCGAACAACTTCTTTTAGTTTATAAATCTTTTATACGTCCCTGCATGGAATACTGTTCTCAAATATGGGGTGGAGCTTACTTGAGTAGTCTCAACTGCCTTGATTCTGTGCAGCGTAGAGCTATTAAACTCATTGGTAACCCAAGTCTTACCAACGGTCTTGATTCATTGCAGCACAGAAGAAAAGTTGCTGATTGGACTATATTTTATAAATATATTATGGATGAACGAGCTTCTGAAGAGATCAAATCGATTTTACCTAAATCAGCGAACCTTTCGCGTCACACCAGAGCAAACGTAACAGCGCATCCCTTTACAGTTCAAATAATTAGGTGTAGAACTGTAGCCTTCCAACGTGACTTTTTCAACAGAGTCTCTCATCTTTGGAATGCCTTACCTTCCTGGGTTTTCCCTGATGAATTTAATCCTCAAGGCTTTAAAGTTAACGTTCATAAATTTCTCAGAGAATCTTAATTTGCATTCCATTCTTATCCCTAGTTGGCATGGTATCTTCGGATGTTCAGAGACGTTAATTTATAATTTATTATAATTAACACTAAACATGCCTAACTTTGAATAAAAAAAAAAAAAAGTGATTGATACAGAATATGATTGTGTTTCAACTTCGTTTAAACCTTGAATTGACAAAGCTATTATCCATCCGAAGCTTGATGACTGAGCCATGATGGTTGTGTTAATTGTCAATTGTTCAGGTTTCAATAATTTGAAGAAGATATCAGCCCCAAGTAATATATCAATCTCGCCTGGTGTATGAAATTGTGGATCTGCTAGCTGCAGTTCATTTATTTTGTACCATTGGTGAATATCTGCTCTAACTGATGGACGTGGTGAGGTCACCTTAGGTAGAACAAATGCCTTAATTTTAAATGCATTGGTTGTATCATATCGAGACTGCAAGCATAAACTGACTAAACCTTTAGTTATTGTTGCCTTCGATCCAGCCAAGCCCGTTACATTTATTTTCGCGAACGAACGTGGTAGACGTAATCTCTGAACAAGAGTTTCAGAAACGAACGACGATTGCGATCCCGAATCTAATAGTATTCGCGCGATATGTAATTTACCACCAATATCACGAATGTGGACGAGTGCGGTTGGTAATATAGCGAGACGCGACGATTTGTGTATTATAAGAATCTGTTTTGTTTGATACTTCTGGTAATTGAATTTGATTTGATTCACTTGGTTCTGGAACAGCTTCTAGTGCAACTGCTGCTTGAGATGATTGAGAAGCTGTGTCATTGAGTTGCTGTTGCTTTAGTGATGTACTGCTTGGACTTTGAAAATGAAGCAAGGTATGGTGACGCCGCATGCAAATCTTACACGAAATCGGTACTTGGCAAATTTGAGTAGTGTGCCCTTCTCGAAGACAGTTGTAACATACATTGTATGAGTTGACAGCTGCTCTTCGTTGTGCAATAGGCAATTTTTTAAAGAAAATACACCTGCTTAAAGAATGAGTGTTCTTGCATTGAGGACAACTTTCTGGTTTTGTTGTATTTGTTGTGTGCATTGATTTTGTATAAGTTTTTGATACACCATCTCTTTGTGTCTTGCCTGAACTGATACAATTTTCCTTTGCTTCGCATCTTTGGTTTATGAAGTTCAGAAATTGTTCAATAGTAGGAAAATCTGTATTGATAGTTTCTTTAGACCACATTTCCTGTGTTTCTTGATCGGTTTTCTTCAATTTTTCTTCAATAAAATTTATATGAGCCACGGATCCTGATTAACTGCGTCATCTCCCAAAGCACGTATACCTCGAATTACTTCATCTGAAGTATCGCTCAATTTACGTAAAGCTGGAGCTGTACCATTTATTATCGATGGTTGCTTAAAAAAAGTTTCGATAAATGATTGTAGTATTGGGCGTTTTCTATCATACCGTTTTACAATTTTATCCCAGGCTTCAGTATATGTAATATCATTAACTGGCAAGTGACGTATTAAAGATGCTGCGTCACCTTTTAATAGTCCTGTTAAAATTGTAAGTTTAAGAACATTGGATAACGAGGTATTATTGTGAACTGTAGATAAATACAAATCTTGGAAAGTTGGCCATTTGTTATAATCACCCGTAAATGGTTCAATGTGTATTCGTGGCAATCGAGGAATATCTGATGATGATTGTTTAAAAGATTTATCACCGCTATTTGTGTGCTCTGTAAAACTTTCAAAAAATGCACGTTGTTGTTCAAAAAGTAAATCAAAGGGTCTTGTGTCGGCTTTTTGTTCCGAAGACTTGGGTTGCCTTTCACGAAATTTATCTAAAAGGAAGCCTTTGGTCTCAAAATACTTATCGCTAAACCCATCAAATTTGGATTCAACTGTTGAATCGGTTTGCGCTAAAACCATGAGTTTATCTTCAACCAAATTAAATTCTAACCAAACTTCTTCAAGCTTACTCAATCTAGTCTCAATAGCAGTAGCCGTAGTTGCATTAGTAATACTGAGTGCAAATGTTTTTAATTTTGTTAGCATTGATAAAGTGCGCCCACGCGTAACACTCAAATTAGCAGCCATGGTATTAAAAGTTTATTTAGGTGATCACTGATTTGATATATATTAATTATTAATTACACCCACAATTATATTTTTATAATTAATTTGTATGTAATAAATTTATATATTGTGTGTATACACTTATTTTATTTTATTCACATGCATTGTTATAATGTATGTATGTACAAATGTTTTTAATAAACTTTTATGTAACAAACTTATAAATTGTGTGTACACTGATTCGATAAATTTTATACAGATACACCGCTATATTGTATAATAATTTTAATAAATGTTTATAGTAAATCTTTATGTAATAAGTTTATAAATTTTGATAAGAAATAAAATGATACTTATCAGTGAAATTCTTGCAGCTGATTTCAATGTGGTAGCTCGCACATTTAGATTCTTCAGACTTTTTTCGAAATGGCTGTCCAATAACACGCCAAATGATAGTCCAAACTGGTTTATAGATGCTTTAAAGTTGCGTTAAAATGCTGGATATCACAAAATGTTTAATAAAAAAACGCGAATGTACAACAAATTGTCTATTTCACCGAGAATGTGTAACCACCGACGCACTGGTTAAAATATAAATTATATTTACGCTTCGCGATCCCGACTCGAAGGACCATGAAAATAATGCGATAAATTCTAAGCACAACTTAATAATTTTAGTATAATTGAATTTAAGAAAAAACACGAGGTTTGAAAAACAATTAATTTCAATAAATGAACTTTATCTATAATAATAAAATAAAGTGTTTGTCTGTCTGCGTGCGCTCTCCAGCGAAATCTGTAGCACACAGGAGTCTGAAATTTTGTCAGGAGAAGGCCATTAACAGGTACTAATGCACCTCGGAGCCGAAATTTTAAAATTTAATTTAGATTTTTTATAATTAATAATTTTAATTTTCCTAATAGTTAAATGTATGTCTAAATGTATATTATATTTTATACTTGAATTTTATTCAACTTTTACTCAGGTATCTTTGATCGATTTTTTTTTTCCGCAAAACAGAATTACCATTCAAATGGAAAATTAAAGTATAATATGACAAACAAATTCATTTAGATGAAAATTATATACATTTAAATATTTATTATATACATACATGATACAATTGTATGTATCCAACACATTACGTTGCAACAAATATTTCTAATTTACAACAAACATGTTCTTGGTTTGGTGTATATACATGTGTAATACATATTTCATTTGGTTTATATATATGTTATACATGTTCAAAATATAGAAAATTGGAAAGTTGAAAAATTCTTTTCCTTTTTTTAGAAACATTGATGCAGCAAGTTTTTGCAATGGAACCTTCGTATTGAAGAAAAGGATTATGAACAATAATAATTTTAAAGCTACAGGTTGAAAGTGTGTGACGATTAAGTTGCACAATGAAATCATTTCCATGTAATATATAAGTTGCAAACCACTGCACAACATAAAAATCAAACAAGATTTTTTTTGAATTAATTATGTTGACGACCTTCCTGGTTATTTCTATTTTTTATATCAAAAATTAATTAAAATCCCGTAGGAAATTATTGTAAAAACGAAAAATATTATTGATTAGCCATTGAAGTATCGGACATATTAAAAGAATGTAGTAACTTAAAAGAAATTAATTAAAGTAAATTGATAGTAATCATACAGTTGTGTTATTGTTTTGTTGATTTGAGTGATAAGATTAGAAGTAATTTGAAATCGTTGTGCAACGTACATTTAGTTTCTGGCAGTATATCATAACTATTATTATTATTAAGTTACATCATTGTGAGACGTACATTTATTTTCATAGCAGTACATTATAATTGTTATAAATCTACATACATAATTGTGGAACCCACATATATATTCACGACAGTCAATTATTGTTGAATAAAGCAAAACTATTCAAACCGTTCAATCAGCTGTGATTAATATTCATTTACATAGAATCAAGATAATTTGTTTATTGGCAACGGGATCCAGTGTTGGTGTATTTTTGTATATCGCTGGAAGCTTGGAAACATGGCTTTAATAGATGTTTTAGTAGAGAAACCAGTATAATTTAACATTTACCACTACGGAGAATACAAGGATATTAGGATGTCAACCAAAAAGAATGTTTAATGAAGACGTACCAGTTTTATGTTATATATCTGTTAATTTTATTGTAAGTAATTAATATAGTATTAGATAGGAAAATTTCGTTAATTAAATTTATTGTTCTTGTGAACCGGCTAATTAAGAGAATTTATTGAAGTTGTGATATTGATAATTTATGTTAGATTCATGGTAATTATTAATTTGTTTATTCGATGGACAAATTTTAGTACCATATCTGATATTGGTTTGATAAAAATAATTTAGTTAGTGAAGTATCTAATACCCTGTCTGATTAGTGACATTCAGTATTTATTGCAACTAAGAGTAATTTATTAATGTAATTTGTACAAATATTTGAATTATATAGTGCAGTGTATATCGGTACTTATTTATTGATTTATAGTTATTAATCCCTATGATTCATATACATATTAGGTTCGACATTCAAATCTGTTTGTGAATGTATATTATAATAATGATATTGCTTTTGTAGGTTATATATGTGTTTATTATAGTCATTTGAATTTATTAATTTATTAAATTTGTTGATTAATCATTTAGTTAAGTGAACAGAATACAAAGACTATAGTCAGGTTGTATTCCACGTACGTGTTGTGTGATTTGCGGTGTAAATTTCTTTTATCTAATTTTAGATTTCTTCTTTTGGGATTGGCAACGACGAGTTCGGCGTACCATCAACCAACGTAAACATAACAACAGGAATCAAATTTTCGTAGTAAATTAATGTGGTCTTGACTATTTTCTTTAATTCTTTATTGTTTTGTTAGATTTTTAATATTATAATCAGTATACAAAGGTTTATAATTAACATAGAATTTAAATAATGTTATTGTTAATAAAGATTATTACTATGTATTTACCATAATATTATGTTCTTTTAATTTAATCTTTTCTTAGCAGTGAGGGGATAAGTAGGGTATTCATCATGTGAAGGTCGTCTTGTATTTTCTCTTTCTCGAATGGCAGCTCTCTTGATCTGGAATAGGCATCACCAAATTTCCCACGCCTCTCTGAGCGATAGTCGTGCAAATGCTGCAGGTGATGACTTTCGGATATTCTGATAGTTCAGGATTGTGCTCTAACGGCACTTATCTTGCGCTACAAGTGTTTTACTTATTAAGAAAAATATACATCCCCGTTAATTTCAAAAACAAACAAATAATGTAGATTATTTGAAGAAATCGGTAAAATATATGCAAATATGTCAACAAATGAAGTGATCTGACTGGTTTTAGATTAGTATATAAGTCTGGATTTGTAAATGATATTATTCTTATTATTATTTTTATATTATACTACAAATTAGTCTTATTATTATGTTTGTCCAATTTTTTTTTTTAAAACTCTGGCAGAAATGTCGAAATAAGACGATGGCCATAAATCAACAAAACCCAAAAAACAGAAACCTTCACTAAAAATGCTGTCATTCTTAGACCGGTTTTTCGATCAAAATCGTGTTTCGTATCAAACATCTGCGCTATGCATATTTAGTCTGCTCTTCAAAGTTTTCTTTCAGTGACATGCTCCATCACTAATAAAAGCACACAGAGCAGAGCGCGATTTAAGATCAGCAAATAATCTGGATAGATTGATAAATGAAATTAGTCAACATGAAATGGTACGATAAAACAGTAAATTTTGGTGCGGTATGCCTATTTTGTATCGCAAGTATGACGGTTCCAGAGTAAGTCATTGACAACTGTAACACCCAATAAACGAATGTTTTGACGTTCACCTAATTTTTCGCGACACATGTTAAGCCGATTAACGCGAAAAATTGCAAGTGTTTAATTTAAACTCTCCGAAACTCTTTACCAATCACTTTCAAATGTTGACCTTCCTTTCAATTTTCAAACTATCTGGATTGATCAGCTAGAGTGATAATGATCTCTGTTATTCATATTTCCCAAATGACAAAATTAAAATAGGCTTCTTCTATTCTCATTACGACTCTTTGAAATTATTCTTACTAATTCAACAAAATCTACGCACACAAACTTTTTTATAGGCGTAGCAACGTACGCCGGGTCCTGCTAGTTTACAATAAATTTATTTTGACTGTTTCGACTGATGTCTCAACAGGAATAGAACAATGAATATGATTTTAATTTTTATTAGCTTGTTATAAAAAATGATATTGTTTTTTTCTCTTTTAATTAATTTTACGAGAATCTCCTTAATCTCGAATTCGATTAAATTTAGGCAATTTTTAAATATTAAATTTAGGCAATTTTAAATAAGCAAATAATTTGAAATAAGTTAAATTTACATTTCATCATAATTATAATAAAATAAGGTTTAAGTAGCTGGTTAAGTAGCTTGTGCGTGATCACATATGCGATCTATCGGCTTTAGCATTGTCAAATCTGCGATGGAATTTAAGCCTTCTGCTGTTTAAATATTTCTTAGGGAGATAGGTACGTTTTGAAAACCCCAACGGACCACCATGTTATCTGAATTTCAAGAATATTTTGATGCTGCGAAACGAGAAATGAAATCACCTGGAACTCCAAGTTGACTCTCTCCAAGAGCTATTGCAATTATAAAACTGTTTGAAAATCATGAAATCAAGACATATTTACTTCTTTTAAAAAATATTCTTCTCAATTTTAATAGATTTAATGCTCCATTTTATAGCAGTTCTTTCTTATTCCACAAGTTGTATGGAGAATCGAAACAATAGCAATATATTGTGTAAGTGTTTAATGCAATATTTTATTTTTCAAGGGAAAGTTTACGATGTGAGCGACAAGCGAGCATTACAAATTTTGGAGAGAATAAAATTCATTAAAAACGAACCCAATACAACGTTTTATCTTTCCGATAGAGTAACATTTATTAATTTAAATTGAATTATTTTAAAATTTGTTGATAAAACAAGTAAAACGAAAAAAGAAAAACAATGAACTTTATTGCATTTTTTGAATATTTAACTCCAAACAATTAAATAAATTTGATTCATTTCTAAATCTATTTAATTATTTGGTATTTTGATAATGAAAAGTCCTTAAAAAGCTTAATGAAAGCCCTACCTGATGCAAGACATCAAATTTTATACTAATGTGAAACCAAAAAACAATCATTTTGAAATTTAATTCAATTTAATCATAGTAGTCTTTGCCTTTTTTAATATTCGAGAGAGGAACATGCGCTTCAGTTTGAACTGACTGTTTTTTATATAACCAGTACGTCTATTCCGGCATTTCTCTGGGAATTGTGAATTGAGAAAAAAGTGCAATAAATGAAATAACGAAATATTTTCTAATACGAATTTGCTATTTCCTGCGGCACGGAATTCTAGTTATGAAAAATTGCTACAATTTATTTCTCAATTCCTATTTCACGATGTACCGGAATAAGACTACAGGTCGAAAATGTTTGCTTTTGAGTTTTTATAACATGCAATCAAATTTTTATAAAATAAAATAAATTTTATTTCAGCATTTAATACAATCAAATAAATTGTTTTATTGTGTTCCGCCATATTCGCGGTACAGAATAAAATTAACAGCTGTTTGTTTCATTCTATATATTAAGACTAATAACGTACACAAATATAGTCGTAAAAACCAGAGATAAACCTATATTTATAGTTTGCATAAGGATAAATATTGTTATAATTGTGGTGGTTTTTGAAGTTTTTTCAATAAATAATTGAATTTATATGTATATTTTTATTGAAAACTTGATGGGAATTTCTGAGGGATTTTGTCCTTAAGAAAACGGGAAAAATCAGGAATTTTCGATACGTCAACGGGAAATTCATTTTTGAAAATCTGGCATCACTGGTACAGATCTATGTCATTTAAATTTTTGTTAGGAGTTTCAAAAATAATGTAATTAGTTTTAGAGAGATTTAATTTGAGATAATTACTGACCGCCCATTCATTTATTTTATTCATTTTAATGCAAGAAGACGCATTTTAATCATGAGATCATCGCAACTCAATTCCTTATATAGGACTGCAGTGTCATCTGCATACATTTGAGATTTTCCATGTAAATCCAGACAAAAAACGTCATTTACATATATTATAAATAATAAAGGACCCATCCTTTTCCAGAACTGGAAAAGATGAACTGGGAAGATTTCTGGAAAACAATTCAACTTAGTCAAGTATTATATTACTGGATAGCAACGCGTTAAAAAATATCAAGGCGTTCATGCTCCATGTAGGAGCGTTGCCAGGTTAATCAGCTTTGAATATTCACCACGGTCATTCGCAACAGCGCCATAATTACCATGGCAGCCGATTTTTTTAAGGTCGTTTTTTACGTCAGTCTCCCATTGTAGTCGTGGTCTACCTCGCGGTCTACCACTCCCTGGGGAACTAACGTACATTTTTCTAATCATTCCAGACTGTGAATCGGCTCGTAGAACATGCCCAAACCAAGCAATCCTATTAGAACGGATACAACCTATTATATCAGGACCCTCAAGAAGGTCTCTGGTCTCAAAGTTATAACGGGTTCTATACTCTCCATCGTCTGTCTTAAGTAGACCAAAAATGTGGCGTAGGATCTTACGCTCAAATACAGATAAATTTGATTCGTCATTTTGTGTAAGGGTCCACGTTTGTGACCCATACATCACAACCGGTCTAATCAATGTCTTGTATAACTTGAGCTTGGTGTTAGTTGATACATACGGTGATCCAAGGAGAGGTTTAATTGAGTAGAAAGTTCGATTACCTGCAGCGATTCAAGCTTTTATATCTGTAAGTATGCTGTTGTTTGAGTCAAGCATTGATCCCAAATATTTAAAAGATTCAACTCCCTCAATTCGTTCATCGCCGCACATAAAATCTTTCTTCCCAGCCTCTCTTGAAACATTCATATGTTTGGTTTTATTGTAGTTAATTTGCAGACCAATTTTCCTAGCACCACTCTCAAGCGACTTGAAAGTCTCACTCATAACAGCTTCACTTCGGCCGAGGATGACAACATCATCAGCGTAAGCAATCATCTGTACTGAGTTTATTGACAAGATATTGTTATTAGTCGGTAGTTTCTTTTGACGGCACACATATTCCAAGGCTAAATTAAAAAGTATAGGAGAGATAGCATCACCTTGTCTTAAACCGGAGTCGAGTTTAAAAAACTTTGATATTTCGTTCTCTACTCGTACACAGCATTGAGAGTTCTGTACTGTCATTTTGCATAGTGATTCCAGTTTACCAGGAATTCCCATTGACACCAGAGCAGACCATAGAGTCTCTCGTTCGAGAGAGTCGTAGGCCTGCCTGAAATCAATGAAAAGTTGGTGCACAGGTATGTTGAACTCTCGGCACTTTTCCAAAATCTTCCTTATCGAGAAAAGTGCATCGGTAGTACCTCGGCCCCGCCGGAAACGACACTGATATTCTCCAAACAGTTGTTCAGCATAAGGATTGATTTTGGATAGCAGAATGTAAGAAAAAATTTTATATGCTGTGCAAAGGAGAGCGATTCCTCTGTAGTTTGCACATTGTAGGCGATTACCTTTTATATGGATTGGTATCAGCATAGCTGTGTTCCAGTCCTGTGGCATGGTTTCAGTCCTCCAGATCATTTGAACAAGCTCAAACAATCTTAAGGATAGAGTTTCGCCACCATGTACAATCATTTCGGATGTTATATCGTCGATACTAGGTGCTTTATTGCGTTTTAATTTAGACAGCGCCGCTTCGAATTCCTTTTTGAATGGCTCGTCTACATGTACCTTTGACGCACGAATAAGCTTTGCTCGTCGCCCGACTTGTTGCTGGTCACTTAAGTTGAGAAGATTCTCAAAATAAGCGGCCCAAGTATCTAAAATATTTTTAAGGTCTACTTGTAGCTCCCCATCTTCGTTTTGAATAGCAGTCGATCTAGTTTGAGGGCCCTTCTTTAAGGTTTTAACCTGTTGAAAGAAGTTACGCGATTGATGTTCCTTATTGAAGCTTTCAATCTCCTAACACTGTCTCTTCCACCATTCTCTCTTCGTTCGTCTACATAGCTTTGCAACGGCTTCTCTTGCCAGTTTATAGTTCTCCTTCGTGGACCTGGTGTTGCGTCCTTGTAGACACTTCAGATAGCCATCTTTTTTGTATTGAATAGCGACAAGGCATGCTTGATCTATCCATGGCTTCTGGCAGTGGTTCTGTGGTCGTCCAAGTATTCCCTCAGCAGCGCTTAAAACAGCATCTTTGAGCAAATACCATGACTTATCGACGTCTTCATTAATGGTTTCTGATTTCTCCAATGTTTCGGCAATATGGATTTGATATCTCTTCTGTTTCAGCATTCTTTAATGATGAGATGTTAAAACGTTTCCGTTGATTGAATTTTGGAATGCCTGGATTTGGGAAGTGGAACCTTATCGTTGCACATACAAGGAAGTGGTCACTTCCAATGTATGCACCTCTAAAGGATCGCACATCCAGACCGCTCGAAAAGAAACGTGTTGTTACTAGAACGTGATCAATTTGATTTCGAGTATTTCCATTCGGTGAGACCCAAGTCTGCTTATGAATCGATCGATGCGGCAAGAACGTACTGGCAATTCTCAAACTATTTGATAATGCAAACTCAGTCATTCTCTCACCATTATCATTCGAATTCAAATGCAAGCTGTTGGGACCCACAACGTTTCCATAATGAAGTCGCGTGTTGGTGTTTGTTTCATAACCTCTTCCAGTGCTATATAGAAATTTTCCTTCTCGTCGACGGTCTTAGCTTCAGTTGGTGCATGCACGGCAATAAGAGATATATTATTATATGTACCGCGTACACGTAGGTAGCAGATCCTCTCACTGACCGGGATGAATTTCATCACGGCTTCATGTATGCGTGCACCAACAAGAAAGCCAGTTCCAAATTCTCTTCGAGAAGGATGACCACTACAGTATAGAGAGTGACAATCCAAATCTTGTTTTCAGATTATCGGCTGTCTAATTTCTTGTAGAGCAATAATATCCATCCTATACCTCTCAGCCTCTGTTTCTAGACTTATAAGAGCATCAGGAGCGCTCAGGCTGCGCACGTTCCACGTTCCGATTCGGTAGTCTGGTCCTTTTTCACGTCCAGGTAAAATTCTGTTGTTGTTTCCGGGTCTGTTTTTCTCTTTCTGATAACCAAATTTAACATATTAGTTTTTTTCCGGGGTTAGGGTGTTAACCTTAGACTCAACCCAAATTGTCGTGAATGGGTCCGTTCTGCATATTAAGGTCACCAGAAACAACCTTTTTACACGTTTATATAGCGAGCCGCTTGAGTCGCATTGGTTGTAGAGCGCCAATTCGCCGTGATGTAGCGTCACTGGCTAAGCAGTTTTTGGGAAAAACCCATTTTCACAAGGGATTAAACCTGTTTGAAAACAACTTTTCATCTGCTATCATAGGAAAAACCATTTAACGTTCGTGAAATTGCCCCACTCGAAGATAACGCGTATCGTGAAAAAAAACTTCACTCACGAAAAGCAGCGTTTTCAACTCTTGTGGCAAAATGTACTATTATTTATTAAACTCGTATTATCAGTTATCAAAGTAATTTTTCAATTGTTTTTTCACTGTAAATATTAAACTTTAATCATTAAACCTATACTTATAGGATGACTATCTTTGGTTTGTTTATTTTTGTGAATTAAGTTAATTTTTACTAAACCGAAATGATCAGATAAAAGATTGTGATTAGTTTGTGCGAAATTAGAATAAAATACTTTACTAAGATTGACTTAATTCAAAAAAATCTCGTTAATATAGTTTTTGTTGTGAATTGCTTGCAATTTTTACTGTTCGATTAAATCTGTTAAAAGATCAAATAAAATGTCAGCCCATAAAATAATAATTGATGTTGATGTTGGCATGGATGATGTCTGGGCAATATATATGCTAGTAAAATGTGAAAAACTGTATAATTACAAAATTGTCGCCATCACTTGTAGTTTTGGTAATACTTCAATTGATTTTGTGGGACGAAATGTTTTAATGGTTTTAACTTTACTTGGCCGAACCGATGTGAGTTATCATTTATCAAAAAACTATCGTCACTTAATTAATTAGCTTTTGTTTTTATAGATACCGGTTTATTTGGGATGCTCCGAACCAATTATTATTCCTAACAAGGATACGAAAAGCGACCATTTTGGTAGCGATGGCTTGAACAATAGTACTGAGGTTTATTTTTCTGTTGATACGAATATTTTGGAAAAAAAACATGCAGTAAACGCAATTAAGGATATATTGTTAGAGGTAACAAAATTATGATAATGTTATACATTTACTATTATATCATTCTTAATTTAAGAATGAACCGAGGACTGTATCTTTATTATGCGTTGCGCCACTTACCAATCTAGGATTAAGTTTAAAATTATTTCCAACTATTCGAAAAAGAATTTTGGAAGTTTACATATTAGGCGGCAATTATCAATATTTTGAAAACGCAACAGAGAGTCCAGAATTCAATTTTTACAACGACCCAGAAGCTGTTGATATAGTACTAAAGTGTACTGAATTTCCAATAAAAATTTTACCAATAGAACCAATCACGGCTGAATTGTTTTTTATCTCAATGGTAGAATTATTATTTTTACAAATAACCAATAAGTTTACTTTAATTTCCTTTCATTTTAGGATTGGCGGTTAAATCTTCTACCGAATCTATCAGAACAAACGTTTTTTCATTTTATGAACACCATCGAATTAAACGAACCCATTAGTAAAACAGCATGGATACCATATGATGGAGTTTTGGCATCCATATTTTTATCCAATGACGTCGTCAAAGAACATAAAATTTTCCTAGCTTCTGTGGAGTGCAGTAGAGTACAAAAAAGAGGCCTGCTTCTACTTCATCATTC
Organism: Diogma glabrata; assembly: GCA_963693315.1. Classification (NCBI taxonomy): domain Eukaryota; kingdom Metazoa; phylum Arthropoda; class Insecta; order Diptera; family Cylindrotomidae; genus Diogma; species Diogma glabrata. The sequence goes on along the minus strand of OY856188.1, from coordinate 274,613,550 downwards.
GAATAATCAACCTTCGAACATTAGTATTATAACAAAACTTGACAAGGAGAAATTTCAAAACTTATTCCAAAACGTTTTGAGATTTCGTCCTAATGATTTTTAAACCAAAAACGTATTACTTATTTATTTTTTTACCTAATTTTTTGGAAAAACATAAAACTAATTATTTGTATGACATGAAATTTTATTATTATTATAGAGGATTGTGGCATTATAAGTTTGTCAAAAAAATAATGTCATGTGTGTCAAAAAATGATTTCATTTATTTTTTAAGCCAATTTTTTGGAAACAAAAATTTTGCTGTTTTTATGACTTAAATGTAATTGAAAATGGAATTGGACATAGAAATTTTTGAATTTGTTATAGTTTTTGAAATATTTTTGGAATTTTGAAAAAAGATTGTATTTTTGATTTTGTAATAAAATCTGCAATATATTTAGAATTTTTGAAAAAGTTTTAATATTTGATTTTGCTATAATTTTTGCTATATTTTTCAAATTTTGAGTAAAAAATAGAATTTTTTTATATATTTTTGGAATTTTGAAAAAATTTTAATTTTTGATTTTGTAATAATTTTTGAAATATTTTTAGAATTTTGTTTGAAAAAAGTTTGAATTATTTGATTTTATTTAATTTTTACAATATTTTTGGAATTTTGAAAGAAATATGAATTTGTGATTTTAAAATATTTTCTCGAAACGCTAAATGGAGAGGTTTGAGTAGTTTGCTGGTTGTGTAATCTTTTCCCTAAATTATTTTAATTTAGGATCTGTTATATTCCGGCATCGTATTGATGTTTCGTGTTAGTTTTGTAATAACTTTTTAAACAGAGAAAAAAAAATACGTGTGCTTCAACAAAAAGTTATCTTTGATATACATCGCTGCCCAAAACTAAAAACCATGTCCTCATAAAATGCCGAAAAGTATATCAAAATCCTTAACCCAGACCGAAGTCTTGATATCTCAGAGTTGTGAGATTTCAGTCCCTTCATATTTTTTTTTATTTCCTATGTGAATTTGAAACATATCACTTTAATTTCATCATTGCATTTCATTTTCATTCATTTTCCCAATATGTATACTCTTTCAAGTATATATCAGTCAAAACTCAACGAAAGATAACAAAAAAAATGAAAGGAAAAAGACCCACTGAATTTATTATTTAGCATGGATATTACGAATTGTAGGAATTATGCCGACTGCGTAGAATCGGTAGATACCCTTTAAACACCGGCGAAATTATTTCAGGGACAACTGCTTCGTAACAAATGATGGTAAATGGCGGTGAAACTTTATCTGCCAGACTATTTGAACTTTTTCAAATTATTTGGAAAACTGAAACCATGCTACAGGACATGAACTTCTTATCGAGAGTTAAACAAACCTATGCGCCTAATTTTTGTTTATTTCAGGTATGCCTAGGACCATGCTATCTCTCCTATACTCTTTAATTTAGCCTTGGAATATGTGTGCTGTCAAAAGAAACTACCGACTAACAACAATATCTTGTCAATAAACTCGTCTGAAGTGAAGCAGTTATGAGTGAGACTTTTAAATCGCTTGAGAATCGTACTAGACAAATTGGCTTACAAATAAATTACAAAAAAACCAAACTGAGGCTGAGAAAAAAAAACTTGACGTGCGGCGCAGCGATGAAAGGATTAAGGGAGTTGAATCTTTTAAATATTTGGGATCTATGCTTGACTCAAACAACAGAATACTACAAAATACTAAACCTCTCTTGATCACCGTGTGTTTCAACTAAAGTCAAACTCAAACTCGAAAAGACTTTGAATAGACCGGTTGTGATGTATAGACTACAAACGCGGTCTTTTACAAAAAATAACGAATCACATTTATTTGTATCTGAGCGTAAGATCCAACGTTTCAGTTTTAGACCACTTAAGATAGACGAAGGAGAGTATAGAACCCAATATAACTTTGAAATTAGAGACCTTCTTGAGAGTCCTGACATAATAGGCTGTGTCGGTTCCAAAAGGATTGCTTGGTTTGGGCATGTTCAACGAACCGGTCTACAGTCTGGAATGATTAAAAAAAATCAGCTGACTATTGTCGGATGACCGTGGTGAATATTCGAAGCTCGTTAATTCGGCAAAGCTCATACATGGAGCATACTAGACAACAACAACCAAAAGTGCCTTACAAACGTGTTTGCTTATGCATAAAATTATTTACTAATTTTTCATGAATTTTTTCTCCATAATTCCCGTCGCAAAATTCCAGAAGCTCCCCTCTAGTAAAACCGAATGAGAATCAACATGATGTGTTCAAAGAAAAAGTTTGATGGTATCAAATAATATTAGAACGGAGGTGTCGGCAGTCGAAATATAATTAAATAAAAGTAACGATGAGGGTCTTAATCTGATAAAAACAACTCAGCCAGAGAAGCTTTAGCCATATACTTTGGGGTTCGTATATTTGAGCAATTTGCCACGTATACGATGCCAGAAAATAGTTTTAAATTTTTTTATTTTAATTTCAGGTTAAAAATGAATTCTAAACAACAAGTGGATCTGACAAGGTTATATAGTTATCGTATATTGCGTGTTTGATGCCCTGAGTGTAACGCAGTCAAATAAAAATGTAGCAGTTTTTATGAAAAGAGAGAAAATTTAATTTTAGAAGAGGGTATATAGATGTGATGTCATGTCAAATCATGTATAAATCTATTAAGATTTACTTCCATCTACAGCAACAGAACAAAACTTAACGAGAAACCAAAATACTTAAAACATTTAAATAATGAAATTTAATTACAACACACTTCTAAATATTTTTTTGATTGATGCTGGCCTTAATTTAAATTGTTATATAAAGATAAAAACATGTGATGATAAAAAATTGTAAAGTTTATACGAGTTTATACGTATGGGTTTTAGTGGTGAAACAAAAGTTGTCATGGAACGGTGGGTTGGTAAAGTAGCAGTTGTTACTGGTGCAAGTTCAGGAATAGGTGCTGCTGTAGCTGTCGATCTAGCAAAAGCTGGTTTAATTGTTGTTGGTTTAGCAAGACGAACTGAACCAATTGAGGTACGTCAAATAATATTGTGTGTAAAAATGGGTTAAAATCGTAAACATCGTATTTCCATAGAATCTTAAGAGGGAGTTAAATGGAGCATCGGGTCAACTACACGCATATGAATGTGATGTTACAAGTGAAGAATCAATCAAAACTGCATTTCAATGGATTGAAACAACATTCGGTGGAGTAAATATTCTTATCAACAACGCCGGTACAACACACTGGACCTCAATATTGGGTCATGAAGATAGCATTCAGCATATTCGAAAAGTGATTGATACGAATGTTGTGGGATTGGTTATGTGCACAAAAGAAGCTTTTAATATACTTCAGCGGACCGGTGATATTGGTCATATTGTTAATATCAGTAGTGTACTTGGACATGTGATACCGTTTGTTCGAGGCCGATTTATAACGTATAATATGTATCCAGGTACGAAACATGCTGTTCGTGCTACTTCTGAAGTTTTACGCCAAGAATTAATTCATCTTAACAAAAAAGTGAAAATTTCTCAAGTAAGTCCAGGATATGTTCGTACAGGGTTTCTTGAAGCAGGCAATTTTCCCAACCCTGAAGGAATTTATGATTCTGTTCCTACATTAACTTCAAAAGATGTTTCTGATTCAATATTATTCGTCATTGCAACACCACCCCATGTTCAGATTCATGATTTGATAATAAAACCAGTTGGAGAGCAAGCTTAGCTAATATGGAAATGATATCTTGCATTAATTTATCTGTATTTTGTTCAGTTGAAAGTTTATAGATAAGAAATAAATATTTTTTTGATAATATTGGTATATCATTACCAATATTAGATTACTATAGATTATACTCACTATAGTGACAGAATGTATAGCTATTTCGGGTTTGCTCGCAAAAATAGTTTTGAGCGCTCTTAATCCACATGCATTTAAAATAAAAAGTTTCATTTCAAATCGGTTGTTTATCAGCCAAGCCTGATATTTTAAGAATGGGATGCTGTGTTCTAATATTTCTAGGTGATAACATTGCTAATATGTGCAAGTGCATATTCTACAGTTTAAACAATGGCGCTTATAACGAGGACATGGTTGGGCATTTCAAATGTTCAGTCCACCGACCGCCAGGAACCGCTGCATAAAACAGCAAATGAAAAATGTTCAAATAAAACTAAACCACTATGAAGTGCAGAAAAAAGGCAACAAGATCATGCACACATATTTTTAGTGAGGTATATAAGGGATGTCTTAAAGAAGAAGTTTTCTCAATTAATTGAAGGAACAAAAGCTGGTTTTGCTACCCAAACGGAACAAAACAGCTGTAGAGTCATCTTCCTAACACCTAATCTGCCTGCTTGATACGTCAGGAAAGATCTAGGAGAGATGTGACCGGTTTACCTTGCATGTGATCATTTACAAGATGCCATTGGCAGGCCAGAACACCTTCGCGAAAATTTGGGTTGGGCAACAACAACCCGGTGAAAAAAAATTTGTAAAATTTAAAAGTGTTTTAATAAAATTGTCCACGGGCTCTGCATCCAGGTTTCTACATCATTAACAGTTGGTAGCTCATCTTCACAATTCTGACAAAAATTCGTTGAATCGGTTGGATTATTAATGTCATCTTCGCTTGACCATTCGGTGTCTTCGCTTCAATCTGTATTTCTTACTATCCACATCCAATTCTCGTGCACGTCGAGCAGTTATAAGTCCAAATTTTTTCGGTTCTACATTCCTGCTTTTTATGTACAATTTCCAAATAATAAGTTGCAGGTTTTTGTTAAGTTTGGTAAGGACCACATTGATTACAAACTCTATTTTTGAGTTGTGACTTGATTAAGGGAGATACGTAGCCATACAAACAATGAGAAAACCTTTTACATTCTAAGTTGGTTTTAAGTACTACCTAGACGTAGATCGAAATTCAAAAAATCTTTAATTTCACCTATTATAAGGTCATCCGATGCTTGCTTAGTTTTTATTGGAGGCGGGAAAAAAGGATCCGACAAAACTTTATGCAAAGCACTCCGCGGTGAAATATAAAAATTTGTGTTACGACATTTGACAATTTATAACAAATATTGGCTCTCCCGAACATGGTTAGAAACTAATTGGCTTTAACATTAAAAGGAAGTTCTATACTATTATCTGGTGAAACGTAACGAGGAATTACAGGAAAATCGTCAAGCACCATAGTATTCCAAACTTCTGTAATTGTTGCATTTTCAAAATGTTGCTTTTCCTAATTCTTTGTTGGGATTACGGCCACGTTAATCAAGGTGTGATCCAAAATTATCATATGGTAATATAAGACAAGCAAGTTTGTGACTCATAGATGCCATGCATCGCTCTACCCAGTTAAAGACACTACGACTTAGAGTATTCGTGGCAAGAAGGTCTTTGTTCGCATAAATAAGGAAAGATTGAAGAGCTCCTCCGTCAACCTTGCTTACGAAATAATTAAACGTTTCCTCTGTCAGCGACGCCCAAAATTAAATCTTGACAAATAAATTATATCACCTAGCATAAATGCTGGCTTTGAGCACTCAAAATGTAGCGGATCGCATTTAATACGAAGTTTTCAGCGGTATTGTAACGAAGCTATTTTCCTCGTCATTGTTATATGGCTATTAATTAATCGTCGTAATTTGGACTCGCCCAGCTTTCCCACACGCATTAAGTTCACATTAGCAGGAACTTTTGTAGTTAGTGTCGTTTTTTTTAAACATAATTTCTAATTCGTGATCGTCTATCACCATAATTTCTGTTTAAAATTATCATAAAACCGTTGTGCAATCTCATTAATTCGGAATCGCGCTATTTCCATATACAATTTCTTTCAATCATTTCGTAATTAATTTTTTTCATAATTCTTTTCCAATTTTAATGCAAGTTAGCTGTACAAATTCTTTAGTGGGAACAAAAATTTAACGAAAGAAAATACCCCAGAAACAAACTTATCGTTTTGTTATTGTTTACCAACGGCCGTTATTATTGATATAAATAGATGCCGCGAGATGGCTTCGCTCTCTTATTTCGACGTTTTGTCTGATGACAGAACAGCTGTTGTTCAGTTTTTGACGTCTACACGTTGAATATTTTGGGTGTGGTCTTGTTTTTTGATTCGAATACAAAAAGTAATCATTTTGATCATAAAAATGAAAATAAAACGAAACTATTAAGAGCTAAAAGCCATACTGAGTGTAATTGTAACCACAGGTAATGTGTATTGTCTAGTGTATGATGTAAAGAAAGCCAAACAAACGGAAACGTTTGCCGTTTCATCATTAGTTGCTTATTTTGTGGCTATAAATGGCTGAACAAAATATACTCAAACTCATAAATGTACATATATTAAATGTTTAGTATAATTTTGTGGTAGCTAATGTTATATAACTGTTAAATAAATAAAAAAAAAATCATAATTGCACATACATAAAATGTGTCGTATAAATTCGTGTTAGCAAATGTTGTTAAGAAAACCGTTAACTATTAAGAAAAAGTCTAGTTGTACATATTGAAGATGTTTAGCACAGTTTTGTGTTAGTTAATATCATAGAACTGTTAAATAAATCTAAGAAAAATCATATTTGCACATACATAATTGGTTCCGCATAAATCTGTGTTAGCAGATGTTGTATAAAAAAAACTGTAAAATAAAATATTGGAAAAAAATTATAATCGCACGTATATTCAATGTTGAGTGTAATCCTGGGTTAGCGACAAAACAACTGTTAAATAATAAAAATCATAACCGCAATCATAGAAGATTCTTGTCAATCCTGTACGCTGAGTAATTGTATTGGTATCAACAAAAACCTTTTATTGTAACAGTTTTTCAACCGGACCGTTGTCCTGCTTGCGGAATTCCATAAACGATAGTGGATGAGGTTGCAGGAGTAGAGGAGCTTCTGTGGCAAGATCTGGACTAATCATGGGGTGAGTCATATGTAATATTGTTTTGTTTATACGTATGAATGATTATGGATGAGTGTGTAGGTGCATGAGTGCGTGTATATGGACGTGTGGATGTGTGTACGTTAGAGCGAGTATGTTTGTTGTACGTGCGTGGCTCTGTCCAAATCTAATTAGAAACATGCCAACCAGAATTTTGAAGACAAGAAGACGCTCCCGCGTCTATATTAATCTAAACATCTGGGCTTGTTGTTAAATGCTATTTGGATTTGTAGATATTATATTATATTGTTTTGGAACGCAAACTTAAAAAAATGTAAATTTACATTAAAGTTCGACCCAATTTTCCAGCTAAATGCAATATTTGTAATAATTTTTTTTAATATACAAGCAATGTCTAGTCTTGAAGCGGCCGTACATTAAACACGAATATTAAAATATTTAATGAAATTTGATTCTATAATTCATCCTCTAACAAATATATTAGACCATTGGGGAAAAACATATCAATTTATAGGTACTGGTAAAATAACAAATTAGGCTTTTGTTTCTTTTGCAATTATATTTTTTTTGGCGAAATCTCCATGAACCTACAAAACATCCGATTAATAAAATTTCAAGATATTGTACGTAAATATGTTATCAATAATTGTAATTTAGCCTGTGACGAAAACAACAAAAAAAAAAAAATATCACCAAAAGAAATAATATGACTATTGTTGAATTATTAAATGAATATTTTAAGTTTGAAGGTAATTTTGACTATCCGAAATTTATTGTATGTCCATATTTTGGAAAGTTATAACTGCATCAAAATGAAAGAGTGTCTTTATGCAAAAGCGCTTACGTATTTGGTCAATGATCTTCGACATTACACACAGGTGTAGTCCACTTATTGCGCCTCTACGGACAAGGTTATGCCAACTCGATAAGTCTGGTACTGCATTACAATGAATAGAACTGATTCCCGTATTATTTCCGTTTTTTTTTTGAAGAACTCTCTTTTTTGCAGGGTATGTTTTTTTTATTAGCGTGGAACAGAAACCGCGGAATTGTTATAACGGCATTTAGGGATATACCTCCCGATTGTTAAACCTACGTGCGGTCCTAATGTGATCTTTGTAAAGACAATTCCTAACGTGGCGATATATTGTCATCGTCGATTAATTCATGGAGTGAGTGATATCAGTATGATCCGTGGGGCATGGAAGTGTGCATGTGGGTATCTGGGTGTGAGTGTGAATGTGTGAGTGGGTATCTGTGTGGGTGTGTGTGTATGAATGAGTGGATAAAGTACGAGAGCGTGTGAATGTGTGAGTGAATGCGGGGTTGATGGGGTGAACGCGGTTTGTTCGTATATGGGGGTTGCCAGAGTCAAATCATTTCACTTAGTCCTTTTTCTATTTAATCCGTTTTCATTCATGAGATTCGCGTACAATACCAGTATTTGTGCTGGAGCAGCAGGATTTCTTTCTCGTCCCTACGGAGTACAGCTGGATTGGGGCTAAATAAATCTCATCTAGGTGCGAGACCTGCTATGCCACTTCGTTGACATACAACGAAGGAGCGCTTCATTACAGTATGCTCTTTAATTCGGGCGTTAATCGAGAGTCAGGACTAGCTTATAGTCACGAATTCTGTAAAAGAAAGATTCTGTACTATCAAGTGAAACCACTGAAGTTAGAATCATATTTGATAGTTCTGCCAAAACATCTACAGGATTTTGATTAAACGACACTCTTATGGTTGGTCCTACAGTTCAACCAACACTTTGTTACATTTTAATGCAGTTTCGATATTCTAGTTGAAGATTAACATCAAAGGTTTAAGCGAATACTATGGAGGGAAAGTTCAACTGAGAAACTGGAGCAATAACAACTGACAACCGTCACCTTTGACCTAGCTAGTTCACATTTTTTGGCTACTCGAACAGTTAACCAAGTGGCATTGGATAACGAACACTTATACACTGATGTTGTACTACATATTTTAAATTCTTTTTACGTAGGCGATTTCTTGTTCGGAGCAAATACAATAAAGAAAGCGCGAAATCTAAAAGAAAAAATGGAAGGGATATTAGTAGCTGGAGGTCCCCACTACGTAAATGGAGATTGAACTCGCCTGATGCCGTAAATGATTCGAATGCCTTAAAATCTATATTTCTATAATTTTTAATCTATATTTACCCCTCTTCCGGAACAAAAATATTGGGAGTCCAATGGTGTCCTGTTCAAGATGATTTTTCTTACAGAATCGGTCTTCAGCTTGATGCCAAAACAACCAAAAGATTGCTCATCAGTGAATACTCAAGGATATTTGATCCGATTGGATGGTATTCACCAAGCATAATTTCAATCAAAATATGATGGAATGGACTAGAGAAGTTGTTGTTACACAACGCAGAATTTGTGAGCTTTTGCTGACCTTAAATTTGTCAACAATCAGTGTATGAAAAATAAAGAATCAGCACAAACGTTGCCAGTGCAAAAGCAGTCAATGATGGTGAAAATTTTATAGTTGAACTAATACCACAGGTTTCCTCGTACAATAAATTAGTAAGAGCCCTCACTTATGTTAAAAGATTTTTAAACAACTAACGAAAAAATAAAATTAAAATATTTTATCAGTTCTTTACCACACACGAATTGGAAAATTAATAAAACGTTGTTATTAAACACGTCCAGCAAACAGAATTTGCAGACGACAAGCACATTTCTTTGATGACAAGAAAAATCCCATAAATCCCATAATCTTGGCAAATTAATTATTTCCTTGATCCACTGAGCTAATATCCATTCCTGATCCTCTTTAACTTTTCATCTTTTCAGGCAACAGTTTTGGATTATCTGTGGTTGACGTTCCGCCAGATAACACGTACGAAGAAGGTTACTATGTGTTAAGGTTTTAAGACTAGCTTAAAAATAAAGCCAGTAATTGATAGGCAGTCTACCTTATTGAAAGAGTCGTACCGACAAGACCATTGATTGACTATGAGGGGCCAATGGGGGAGTTGACTATGCTGGGCCAATGAATTTAACACAAAAAAAGGAAGGAGTCCCAAATTAATAAAAAGCTATTTACCAATATTTATATGAATGGTAACGAACGCAATTCACATCGTAATCGTTAACGTTTTATCGACAGAAGCATTCATTGCCGCTTTGGGAAGACTATGTAGAAGAAGAGGCTGGTTCCTGCTAAGATATATTCCTGCTGAGATCTAGAGCAACATTTGTAGTAGTAACTTTATCGGTGCCAATAGAAGACTAAACGAGATGTATCAGCTAATCAGTTCAAAAACTTTCAAAGACGTTATAGAACACTAACAGTATCTCACTCTTCACAGAATAGAATGGCACACGATTCTATAATCTTTGCCGCACTTTGGAGGTCTGTGGAAGGCCTTAGTCAAGTCAGTAAGAGCAACGTTAATAAATAAACATCAAATTATAATTAAACGTTTGAAGGAATGTCGACCCTTGTCTATTAAATTAAATCTACTCTAAGTTTGATACCGCTGTATAAAACCATGGACGAAAATATAATGGAAGAATTTACACCTGCTCATTTTTTGATTGATTGTTCTTCGTACTCAATTCCTGAGAAAGAAATAGATGAGAACATATCCGATGGAAGACTAACGCGATGGCAATTTATCCAAAGAAGAACTCAATCCAAATCACAACTTTGGATTAAGGATAGGATTGTTCACAAGCTGAACACCTTCCCATGTCAAAAGCCACTAATCTCTCCGTGCGTATTACACAACTCTTTTAAATAAAAAAATTATATTATGTCCATATTTTATAAATAAATTTTGGCCACAAACATAAATTATTAATGGATTGTTATTCGAAAGTCTGGTAAGGGTAAGAATCACTTTAGTGTTTATTAGTTTAACCATTTAAGATAACCCAAAGTATTTCTTCTCAAAAAATTTTTCAAAATAATAAAATCCATAACTGTAAAAAGGAAACACTTAAATTTGATATGAGATTCCATATCAGTAAAACGCTTAAACTTATATCGTATAAACTTTACGATAAAATTTTGCGATACTTTTCGTTTAAAGACCATTTGAATGAAACTTTCGCAGCTGAAAACACTTTTAGATAGAATTTATGTAAATTCATATCGGTTGTAAATTTTATCGTTTATGAGATATTTTATTGTTTAACACAATTTCAAGTTTACGGTATTTTTATTGCTTTATTGCTTCAAATAAAATTAACCTACCTATTCCTTTTATTTTTCAAACGAAAAATGTAGTTCTTTAAAATAAACTCGAAGTCAATAATTGGCTCTAATATCAAACAATTCGAGAATTTGCAAACACTTTTATTTGAAAATTTTATTTCTAAAATAATATTTTTATTTTTATCTCCATGAAAAACCATAAACGATCATATTTACAAGAAGTTCTGTTGTATTAAAAGCTGAAACTTCAACAACAAATGCTTGTTTATAGTTTGGGTGACTTGGTCCAAGCTCTCTTAATACCGCATAGTCCCACTGTAAGTTAAAACCAACATGAAAAAAATTTAGACATATTTATAAACTATTTACGTTATTTGTTTCTAAATAAACTTGTGTAAAATTTTCACGAATCCCTATCCATTCAAACATAACATTCAGCTCTTGTTCATATACTGCGGTTACATGTTTTGTATCCTTAAAAATTATTTTATCTGAATCCACTCGATCACCGAAAATAATACTTTGAAGAGCAGTTGTTATTCCAAAAAATGCTAAAACTATAAGAATTACAAGACGCACCATTGTGATAACGGAAACAAAAATTAAAACTAGACTAAAGAATTTTTTGTTGCACTAAAGGTTTATATAAGAAATTATATCTGGAACTCGTATCATGTCATATAAATATAAATGTATTTAAGTAATAAAAAGGAAATTGATTAATAAATTAATAAAAAGATATTCATCAATACAATACCCAATCAAAGTATTTGAAAATCATCATAGCTTATAAAAATTCATTGCCAACATAAAGGTTAATCAAATCGACCGGTTTTTCGTTCGGCAAGCTCCAAAAAATACCGATTGCACGCGATCTTGTAAATTTGCTACCACATATATTATTTTAACCGTGGGGGGTTGGAAATTTGTTTTAGAACACCAGGGTAAGCTTGTCCGACCAAAATGTGTCTGCTATTGTCGAGTCCGATAACTGACATTTTGAATGTTTTGGTTGTCGGACTAGACAATAACGGACAAATTTTGGTCGGACAAGGTTACCCTCGTGTTCTTAAACAAATTTTCAGCCCTCACAGTTAAAAAAAAAAAAATTTACAAGATCCTGGATAATCGGCATTTTTCGGAGCTTGCTGAACAAAAAGCGGCCGAATCGAGAAAAATGGCTGAACAAAACTTTTCGGACTTGTCAAAGACAGGCGCCTCACGAAGTATAAAGTATGGGGTATGAAATCGGCACGGCCCAGGGACTATAAGATCTGTTCTACAATTTAAAATATGAAATATTTGATTCAATGCAGACTGGAATTAAAATCATAACAAAGTCACCCTATATTAATGAATCACTACTGTCTTTCTCATTTCAATCATCATAAAAAGAACAAAAACATAACACACATAAATGATCAAAAACTTTTTGCTATTCTTTGTAAATGGTGCCCGAAATTCCCGCAAGAAGTAATTATTCCTCGTTGACAACATCCATATCATATCCATATCATCCATTAACGACAGAAACTGAATTTTAATTTGGTGAGGATATGCCTAATTTTTAAATACGGTGTGGTAAAATTAAAAAACTTCATACTCAAAAACAGTAACAGATACAGTCTGCAGCATTCATTTTAATGGCGAAAAAGTAAGTTGGGCGTGTTGAGTTGGGTCAGCGGAGTTAAGTGAGTTCAGAGATTAGAGAGAGTTGAGTGAGATGAGTAAGTAAAATGAGTAAAGTGAGTTGAGTGATTTGAGGGAGCTAAGAAATTTGAGTGATTTTAGCAAGATGAGTCAGTTCAGTGAGCTGAGTGATTGGTATAAGTTGATTGAGTTAAGAGAGTTGAGTGAGCTGAGTGAGTTTTGTGAGCTGAGAGAGTTGAGTGAGAATTAAGTGAGATGAGTGAGGTGAGTAAGTTGTGAGAGTTGAGTGAGTTGAGTGAGATAAGTGAGTTGAGTAAGTTTAGTGAGTTGACTGAGTTGAGTGTGTTGAGTGAGTTGAGTGAGTTAAGTGAGTTGAGTGAGTTGAGTGAGTTGAGTGAGTTGAGTGAGTTGAGGTGAATTGAGTGAGTTGAGTAAGTTGAGTGAGTTGAGTGAGTTGAGTGAGTTGAGTGAGTTGAGTAAGTTGAGTGAGTTGAGTGAGTTGAGTGAGTTGAGTGAGTTGAGTGAGTTGAGTGAGGTGAGTGAGTTGAATGAGTTGAGTGAGTTGAGTGAGTTGAGTAAGTTGAGAGCTGAGTGGGTCAGTGGAGTGAGTTAAGTCAGTTGAGTGAGTTGATAAGCTAAGTGAGTCTAGTGAGTGGAGACAGTTGAGTCAGTAGGATGAGTTAATTAAGTTGAGGGAGGGAGGTGCATTGATTGAGCTATGTTAAATTGATTGAGTTTAGTGGGTTTGGCGAATTAAGTGAGTTGAGTTAGTTGATTACTTTTATCGAAATATTTGAAACAGGGATTATAGTGGTCAGTGGATACTATATAATGAGCCAGGTGGACTGGAGAAGTTTAGTGAGCTAAGGAAGTTGATAAAATTTATTTAACAAGATAAGTTTTTAACTACACGGGCAGTTTTTTAGCTTTAAAGCGAACGCAGAACGGGTAGGGTACGAATAAAATTTCTATCATCTAGTATGACTTGACATTTTGTTTTAAAAGTGGGATTGTCACTGAATGATCTGAACGATCGAGGGTTTCTGCGTGGTCATCGAGACCATTAAAGTATCTAAACAAAGACTAGATATAAGTACCATGAGTGATCATCAGTAGACGAAAGGATGCAAGTGATCACAGTCGTTTGATTCGCATCGAAGAGCATATAAGTAATTTCACTCAGATGGCCGTCTCTTCGAGTATGGTCTTTGAACAAAGCTCCTACGCAGTCCTGCGTGAAGTATTTAAAATTGATCAGTTTTATTATCATTAAAATGAATCATAAAAAAGAGAATTCCTCTCATCAATTTATGATAACAGAATTGATTAATGTTACGTCATAAAACATTCTCAATTAAACGATTACCGTTGAATTATATTTTATATTTTATGAGAAATCATTTAAGTTAGTCTTGTCGTGAACAGCATCGAATAATATTGAAGAATTGTAATTAGTGCGTAATAAAATTAATTATATTTTAAACAAATTGTGTTGTGTTAATTAATTAAAAAATAATTGGCAAACTAAGTGGAAATTATGGAGGGGCTGAAGTCTCACAGCTCTGAGATATCAAGACTTCGGTCTGGGTTAAGGATTGTGATATAGGCAAAAAACTTTTATGAGGACATGATTTTTAGTTTTGGTCAGCGATGTATATCAAACATAATTCTTTGTTAAAGTACAAGTATTTTTTTATCTCTGTTTAGTAAATTTATTACAAAACTAACACGAAACATCAATCCGTTGCCGGAAAATTATAACAGATCATAAATTAACATAATTTAGTGAAAAGCTGATACACTCAGCAAACTACTCAAAAACCTCTCCATTTAACGTTTCGAGAAAATATTACAAAATCACAAATTCATATTTCTTTCAAAACTCCAAAAATATTGTAAAAATTAAATAAAATCAAACTTTTTTCGAAATTCAAAAATATTCCAAAAGTTATAATAAAATCATATATATTTAAACTTTTTCTAAATTCCAATAATATTCCAAAAACTCTTACAAATGCAAAAATTCAAACTTTTTCCGCAATTCTAAAAATATTGCAAAAATTAAAACAATATCAAAAATTGAAACTTTTTTCAAAATCCCAAAAATATTTCAAAAACTATAACAAATTCAAAAATTTCCATGTCCAATTTCATTTTCAATTACCTTAACGTCATAAAAACAGCTACATTTTTTTTCATAAAATTGGCTAAAAAATAAATGAAATCTTTTTTTGACACACTTGACAACATTTTTTTTTGACAAACTTATATTGCAATAATCTATATTTTGGTCTCACATACCAATCCCGACCATCCCGACCATCTCCAAATTCAATGTGCTGCTCGTAATAACTTGAAATGAACGTTTTTAAAGCAAAACATATGCAAATGACGATTTTTTTGACACACTTCCGGTACAGTTATCAAACACATGGTCTCCTCGGCTCTATCCATTAAGTAAACCTAATTTTAGAAAAAAAAATTTGAAATCCGTCTAGTGGTTTTCTAGATTTCGTAGGTTGTGACGGCCGGCCGGTCGGCCGGCAGACAGACATAAATTTTTTTTTGCTTTTTTAGAATCAGTAGGTCCTAAAACGTCGAGAAATGCCAAAAAAAGTGGGGGTAAGAAATTCATTTTGAGCTCATGAATGTAATACTTAGGTCTTTCAGACCGAAGTAATTTTGAAAAAAGTTTGTATATGGATTTTGTAATAATTTTTGCAATATTCTTAGAATTTTAGAAAAAGTTTTAATTTTTGATTTCGTAAGAATTTTTGGAATATTTTTAGAATTTTGAAAAATTTTAAATTTTTGACTTTATTATAATTTTGAAAAAGTTTCAATTTTTGATTTTGTTATAATTTTTGCAATAGTTCAAGAATTTTTGAAAAACGTTTTAATTTTATGATTTTGTAATAATTTTTGCAATAGTTTTAGAATTTTGGAAAAAGTTTTAATTTTTGATTTTCTTAGAATTTTGAAACATAAATAGAATTTATATATATTTTTAGAATTTTGGTAAATGTTTCAATTTTTGATTTTGTAAGAATTTTCGGAATATTTTCAGAATTTTGAAAAATTTTAAATTTTTGATTTTATTATAATATTTGGAATTTCTAAAATCCAATCATATTCTAAAAATTCTTAAAATCCAAACCTTTTCCAAAATTCTAAAAATATTGCAAAAATTATAACAATCAAAAATTAAAACTTTTTTCAAAATTCCAAAAATTTTAATAAAATTAGAAATTTAAAATTTTTCAAAATTCTAAAAATATTCCAAAAATTCTTACAAAATCATAAATTGAATCTTTTTTCAAAATTCTAAAAATATTGCAAAAATTGTAACTTTTTTCAAAATTCCAAAAATTATAATAAGATGAAAAATTCAAAAATTTTTAAAATTCGAAATAATTTCCAAAAATTTTTACAAAATCAAAAATTGAAACTTTTTTCAAAATTCTAAACATAAAAAATTTTATTTGTTTTTAAAATTCTAAAAACATTTTAAACAATAAACTCAAACAATATAAATATAAACTATTATATTTTATATATTTAATAATATAAACTTTTAAACAATATAAATCAAAAATTAAAATTCTTCCAAAATTCTAAAAATATTTCAAAAATTATTACAAAATCAAAATTTTCCATGTACAATTTATTCTTTTGAATTACATTTACATCATAAAAACAGCAAAATCTTTTTTTCCAAAAAATTGGCTAAAAAAATAAGTGAAATTATTTTTTGACACACACTTGACATTAATTTTTTGACAAACTTATAATACCATAATTCTCTATAGTAATAATAAAATCCCATGTCATACAAATAATTAGTTTTGTTTTTTCAAAATATTAGGAAATAAAATAAATAAAAATCTTTCTTTTGACACACTTGACAACATTTTTTTGACAAACTTATAATGCCATACATAATTCTCAATAATACTAATAAAATTTCATGTCATATAAATAATTAATTTTATTTTTTTTTTTCCAAAAAATTGGATAAAAAAGTAAATAAAAATCTTTCTTTTGACATTCGGAAAATGATGTCAAATTGCTGAAAATTGGAAATCAACAACTGCTTATGGAGATTGATACAGGAGCCTGCTTGAGTATAATTTGCAAAGATGAGAATTTTTCTAAATTTTCTAATATTAAGATTGGATCTTTTCCAAATATTTTTAACGCTGCTTCAGGTCAAATTATGAAAACACGGGGCAAAATTAAAGTATGTATAGATTTCAATGGAAACTCATATAATTTGGAACTAATAATCATTGAAGGTGAAAAATATTTCAAACCGCTCATTGCATGGTTGTATGTTTTAGTGGATGTTTTAGTGTTTACTAGAGCTCTGCATGAATGTCTTGATTTTTCGTGTGCAACGTTATTATCGTTATACTGCACACTTTATTTCATAATTTGAAATACGTTGCACACTATAATTAAAAATAAAGAGTGCAACCTTAATTTAGTATATTGTTAAAATCCTGTTTTTGTTTTACATTAGAGCTCTGTATGAATATGTCGATTGTTCGTGTGCAATGTTATTATAGTTATACTGCACACTTTATTTCATAATTTGAAATATATTGCGCACGATAATTAAAAGTCTAAAGAACCTTATAATTTAGTATATTGTCAATAAGGGGTCGTAAAATACTCGAATATTAAGTACCCGGGTAGTAGTTATTTTAATCAAATACCCGGGTACCCACGTTACCCGGGTATTTGGGTAATTAAAACAAAACAAATTTTTAACAGGTCAGTTGTACATATTTAATCAACTTAACTTAAAAATACGTTAAACAAATATAAATGAATTCAATTTCAAAAAAGGAAAAATGAATTTTTATAATCATTTGTAAGATTCAATATAACTTCGTGTTTAGAAAATAGTATTTTCAAACATTAATTCATTAAGTGTGGAAGGAGCTAACGAACTGCAAATTTTGGTTACTATATTGTTGGCTACTGAAAACATCCGTTCGCATGTCGTGGATGACTGATCACGGCATGCGAATGGATGTATAGGCGCCTGGACCGGCGCCGATTTCATGTAATAATTACCACATATTTTAAACTTCGTGAGGCGCCTGTCCTTGACGAGTCCGAAAACTTTTGTTCTACCATTTTATTCGAATCGGCCGTTTTTTTGTTTGGCAAGCTCCGAAAATGCCGATTGTCCGGAATCTTGTAATTTTTTTTGTTTACTATGGGGATTGTTAATTTGTTTTAGAACACGAGGGTAAGCTTGTTCGACCAAAATGAGTCTGCTATTGTCGAGTCCGACAACTGACATTTTGGTATGTTTGAGTTGTCGGACTAGACTAGACAATAGCAGATAAATTTTTGTCGGACAAGGTTACCCACGTGTTCTCAAACAAATTTACAACCCCCATAGTTAAAAAAAATTACAAGATTCCGGGCAATCGGCCTTTTTCGGAGCTTGCCAAACGAAAAAACGGCCGATTCGAGAAAAATGGCAAAACAAAAGTTTTCGGACACGTCAAGGACAGGTGCCTGACAAAGTATAAAATATGTGGTAATCATAACATGAAATCGGCGTCAGCCCAGGGACTAGTAGGATTTATAGTAAACGGCAAATCGTACGAATTATCCAACATTTGGTTTCGCTTACCCCTATTTGTCTCCATAGTTCATAAATCGAAGTGATTGATCAACGTTTAAATTTTCGTTTTTTTCTTTAGTTTTACTTATATTGTATATATGAAGCAAGACAATTCTGTAGTTCATTATAGACTGAAGTTTGATCCCGCTCTCCATTAGAAGAGTTTGAGCGTTCATCTGCAATTCTGATGTTTTGTTCCTTTGAGTATAGAAAATGTTTGTTTCTTAATAGATGAAAAACGTGATCTACAGAGGTGAAAAAGTCGAGATTTGAACTTGACCAGTTTTGATTTTTCTGAAACTTGGCATATAGAACAAAATAAAAAATACAACTTATTTTACAATTTTTGAAGTTATTCTTCTTTAACGCTCGTTGTACACATTTTGATGGGGTGTTGGTCGAGAAACCGCGTCACGCTTTTTTTATAATGGATTTAGAAGTCTCGTCTTTATCACCAAAAAACATAAAGTTCAAATTGTTTTTGACTAAGAAAACTAAGAAAAATCGACGATTATCCGCAAAAATTTTGTAAAGTGTGTGTAATGTGTATAATGGTCCAACTTGAGAGATATGATAGTTTTTATCTCGATTAAAAGCCTTAATATTTTTTAATTGCGAATTTAATGTTAAATATGGATGGTTCATAAGCAAACTTTCAGGTGGCGGCGTAAATTAATTAGTTTACTGTCAAACCTGCTTTATCGACTTTTTAATCATCCGTGTAGGGCCCATATAGGCCGTGGCCCATTTCTCAAAAATGCCGATGAAATTGAAATTTTGACGTTTCTCGCTGAAATATTTTATTTTGTTTTGCTTTATTCCCTTCTACAAAAATTTAATTACGAAAAAATAATTATTGAAAAACAAATATTATTTGAAATTCAACACAATCTGTCAAAATTTACTCAAGTACGATAGCAGAGTAAATTGAAATTTTTTAGTCGATTTGCAGATTCAATTTCAATTTCAATTTCATCGAGAAATGGGCCACGGCCATTGACTATCAAATATGTTATTGAGCGATTATTTTGTTCCGGTGTTTGCCGCAATGGCGCTGCAAAAAGGGGAAAGGAGAATAAATTCCAAAAAAATTATATGGGATTTCATACAAAACACAACTTGAATAATTTTACAAATTATCTATGAAATTTCTCATTTTACTACAAAAAAATAATTTAAATTTCTTTATGACTGACTATATATTAAGCATATTATATAAAACATATTATTTTCTTCTGTCCGTAAAACAAATACCTAAATAGGTTAAATTTTTCATACAACTTTGTATGGGAAATTTTGGCAATTTTTATGTTTCTTTTTTGAGCGACTTAAGAATACTATTTTATATATTATTACTCGATAGGATAGTTTTTATCTCAATTAAAAGTTTTAATATATTTTTATTGCGAATTGAATGTTAAATGTGGTTCATAAACCATCTTTCAGATGGCGGCGTAAATTAGTTAAGTGACACAACTTAATCATGGACTTTTTAAGTGTGTATGAGTGAATGGCCAAAAAAGTATAACTTCCACCGTCTGGTCCGACGCAGACCCTACTTTTTTTTATAGTGCATAGCTTGAGCATAGGGGGCACCCCAACATGCATGAAAAATGAAAATTCTGCCAATCTGATATAACTTTGAAATTAAATTGCTCAAGAACGGCTATACTGATTTCAGCAAACTTTTTTTGGTTTAATAGATTATTACTTTCAGTTAGCCGTTTGAAAAAAAATTAGTTAATTGTTTTTGTAATTAATTTTTAAATGAAAATATTAAAAAAACTTTTTTAAAGATGGCACTAGGGTCGAATATCAATTGGAATTTAATTAATTTTTTTCCTGAAGATAACTATCCTTATTCTAAAATACATCAAATTTACAAAGAGGCCTTTAATTTTTGTTTTTGAGATATTTAATTTTAAAGATTTTTGGTACGACTAAAATTCTAATTTTTCATCTTCAAACTCATTTTTTCTTCCATTAACAAAAAATTTTAAATTCAATTAAATTTTTACTTTTTTTTTAATGTAGTTCTATCTATCCTTACTTTAAAACAGAGACGGAAACCGGTTCGTTTAAACCAAACCAAAACCACTGAACCAAGGAAATTTTGCCGAACCAAAACCAAAACCAAACCAAACCATTTTCAAAATGATTTTATTAAACCAAACCAAAACAAAAACCAGTTTTTTAAATAATAGTTGAACCGAACCATAAACCAATGTTTTTCTGTTTGGTTCACGGTTCGGTTTTATAGTAAAAAATATGTTCCATTACCAACATAAATTGAAAATATCCTCTCATTTCTTTTTAAAACTACTACATTTTGAAATTACACCAAGTGAGTCTGTAGGATCGAGGTTTATCGTTGGTCGAAACAGAATTAGAATCCATTGCCTATACGTGTTATATTATAAGACAAGTGTGCCCACCACGTTCTCTTTAATACGACTTATTAGTAGAAAAAAGCTTTTAGGGGTTCCGATTTTTATACGGAACACTATTGGTGAGAGTAAAACGAGTTTTTCACATTATATCTATAAATTCTATGGGCCTGAAATTTGAGGTGCGTATAAAACTAATCTGTTCACATGAAATGACGGATACAAATAAAACTAAAGGGGTTTTCGTTTGGTTTACAGGGGTACGATGTGAGACCTTTAAGAAAATACATTTTTTTATAGATTCAAGTAGGATATCATATGAAAGGGCTTCATTTCAGTATTCCTTAAATATTTATTTTGGAATTTTACACCTCACCTTTTTTGTATAATTTTGAATAATGACGTTTCCTTCGTGTTTTCTTACCTCGATTAGCTCCGAACCTAACTGATCGAAAATCTTCAAACGTATTTGAAATGATAGAAAAATTAGTAAGTTTTTAATAAAAAATATATAAAAGTGTCATAAACTCATAATTATATTTATTAATGGGGTGGAAATGAGAAGAGGTAAAAACACTATTTAAAATTTGGTCAAGTGTCTTTTGAAAGAGCACCTAATTTAGAAAACATTGCAATTTTTCTTTACAATTTTGCGGTGCACAGTTTTGAGATATTGTCAAAAAAGTGCAAAATTCAGATCTTTCTTGAGTTACCATAAACATTTATGGATCAAATTCAACCTAAAGTATCATTTTTTGACTCATTTTTGATCAACATAGATTTGATTGTAATTTACTATTGACATTTACGATTTCACATTTATTTTGTTATGCGTCTATAGTCTGGAAATATAAAGACATTACAACACAACTTTTTGTCAATAATTTTTGATATTGTGTTCTTTTACATCCACGGAACCCTTAGCGAGCGAATTTTATTCGCACTTGTCTGAGTTTTTTATTTGAATATCGAGAATTAATTAGAAATAAAAACGTAAATCTAAATTATGAATTTGAACCAAAACCGAACCAAAACCAAACCAAAACCAAAAAATTATAAAGTCTTTAAACCAAACCAAAACCAAGTTTTGGAATATCAAGAAACCAAAACCAAACCAAAGACCATAATAAAAATTTGTTATTAAACCAAAACCGAACCAACTGAAAAAAATCTTTGGTTTCC
Source organism: Diogma glabrata (assembly GCA_963693315.1). Classification (NCBI taxonomy): domain Eukaryota; kingdom Metazoa; phylum Arthropoda; class Insecta; order Diptera; family Cylindrotomidae; genus Diogma; species Diogma glabrata. The sequence continues at coordinate 274,591,550 of OY856188.1, read as the reverse complement.
ATCTCTGCTTTAAAATATTTCAAATGTACAAAGAGGGGTGAGTTCGTGTTCTTGAGATATTTAATTTTAAAGATTTTTGGTCCAACTAAAATTAGAATTTTTCATTACTTTTTTGAACTTCAGTGGTTAAAATTTTTTGTTGATAAAAATTGTTCGTAAAAATAATGAACAATTAGAATTTTAAACGGACTAAAAATTTTTAAAGTTAAACATCTCAAGAACACGAATTAATCTCTTTGTAAATTTGATGTATTTTAAAGTAAGTAAATTTAGCATTTTTTGTTAATGGAAGTTGTTTGCAAAAAATGATGAAATATTAGAATTTTAGTCGTACTAAAAATCTTTAAAAAAAAATATCTCAAGAACAAAACTTAACCCCTCTTTGTAAATTTAATATATTTCAGAGTAAAGATAGAAATATTTTCAGGAAAAAAATTAATTAAATTCCAATTGATATTCGACCCTAGCGCTATCTTTAAAAAAGTTTTTTTAATATTTTCATTTAAAAATTAATTACAAAAACAATTAACTAATTTTTTTCAAACGGCTAATTAATCATCTATCAAACCAAAAAAGGTTTTTTAATTCCAAATTAAATTTCAAATTTTTATCGGATTGGCAGAATTTTCATTTTACATGCATTTTGGGGTCCCCCTATGCTCAAACTATGCACTTTAAAAAAATTGTATTTTTTATTTTGTCCATACTATTAATATGCCAAGTTTCAGGAAAACCAAAAATGGTCAAGTTTCCACAACTCGGTCTAGAACACGTTTTTCTTCTATAGTTTAAAAACTAATTGCCTTTTGGAAAAATACCATGATGCAAATATAACAATAATGCTATGATATTCTTTTGCCTTCGTCTATTAACATCGTTGTTCAAATTTTAATATAGTTCATGGGAAAGAGTATTAATCTGGTTTAATTTTTTTAGTACAAAGTAAAAAGCACCTTAAGCTGTTATACCGGTAGCCCTTTCTTTACTCAGTTTTTGTACTGCTAGCTATAAGCGGTTCGATAATAATCTAATTTTTTAAAAATATTTCTATATCCTTATCCTTATCATTAATTTTTTCAGAGCCTAATCGAGTGCAGTATTAATGCAATTTCAAAAATCAATTTATTTTATTGCTGCAGTTAGTAGGTGATAAAATTTTAGTTTTTCCTGGTGATTTCTTAAGTGCACGAAGACATAAATCGAGATTCTGCTATTTTATCGTTTTCAAATAATATGTTTCCGTCGTCGTAAAAGTTGTTGTTATATTCTACTTATTCTGCGGCGTCTTCATATTTAAAATCTATTAAACCATCATCATCTTCTTTCACTAACCTTACATCATCACTATTGTTACCACAAGCATTTATTCTCAAGGATCTATATTTTAAGGTGATAGAAGTAAGATTTATTAATTTTATAAATCTACTTAGGTTCAAACGGTCGTTTAAACTATTTCACAGCCCTAATCATATACAAACTTATCTAAAATGCAGTTTATAATATAAATTTTCCGTAACCATTTCTTGTCCAGATCAACAAAAGTAACAGTGAGAGTGCCGTAAGCATTTTGTTTTTGCAATACCCTTTCTTTCTCTTTATGACATGAACAATACATTTAAATGGATATTAGGTAAATGGCACTAAAATGGGTATTTAGCAAACAAAATAGAAAACAGCTCATTTCATATTACTATTTTATTCCATGCAACACGTAGATATTAAACAAAATTTTCCTTAGCTTTATTAAAATATGTTATAAACATTATAGTACATTATGATGCAAGGACGTAAAGCTAAAGATTTTGGACACATGTGGAGTTTGCAAAGGCGCTAGCCGAGATTTCCACCCACATTAAGTCCAAAATAGGCAAGTAAGGCATTTAAAAAAAAAGTTTATTCTAAATTAAAATTATAAATTTGCATAAATTTTGAAATAAAAATATGTTAGACAAGTAACCTTTGAAAAAAAACCTTTTATCAAAAATAACATCCTCAAAAAACATCGTTTTTTTTCTTTGCTTCATAAAGTGTGCAATGTTAAATCATTATACATGCACACGTTTTACAGGTATAACGTTCTGTTTTACTTTTTCTTATCTTTCACACTTTATTTGTGTATAATGTTTTGGATGTTTTGGTAAAAGTTTTTAGTGTTATATACTGTCAAACATTTAAAACAAGGCAACTATGTTTTGACACTTTACAGAAAGAGTATTTTGATTTTAAAATGAATGTGTTTGTGCAGAGGTCTAGTGTTTACCTCTCCAGATTGGAGAGGTAAACTTTTCAATTGTATGAATAAAACGGTATTTAGTGTAAATTCTAATATTATGGACATTATTCAAAACACTTTTCTAAATATCATTACGTCTTAGCCAAGTATTCCAAGAGGCGTATTCGGTACCTTTTAAACTGAAAGATAAAGTCGAAGTGGAATTAAATCGATTGTTATGCCGGGTAATTCAAACACCTTAATTCAAATTCGAACCACTGTCCCGCATACACCAGGTTGGCCTTGGCAGAAATATTCTGTGATTTCCTTTATTTGATTTAGATTTGTCAATCGCTATAAAAAAAATGAACATAAAACAGTTGTGTAATATTTCTCCAAGTTAGTTTCCTCTATCCAAATTGTATTCATAGTTCCGCTATATCTATATAGATTTCCTGCAATCGCCTATCAAGTAATAATATTTCCCAATGGAATTAATTAATTCCGCCATTCCACTGTAGATGTGCTGCAATCGGTTACTAATCCATAATTTCACTCTCCGATTTTAGTACCAGATATCATGAAAGAGAATAACCAGTGGACAGAATTAACGCGTTTATCAGTTAGGGCTCGATAACCGCGGGAAAATTATCCTGAAAGAGTTGTGCTATATCATTGAAGCACGATCACGCTATGATCACATATGATCCAATCTTACAATCATTATTCTTCTATCAATTTTGTTGTAGTTTCCGATTTTAAGACCCGGGGGTTGTAAGAATTCCTTAGCGGATACAATAATAAATATAATTTCCTGTAGTCAGTTCACAATAGATGTCGCTGTTTACATTAGCGAAGATTTTTTTTTATATGACACCGATTTTTTCGAACGAAATTGTTCAGTGGACAGATTTTTTTTTTGTTTATTAATTTGAGATGCAAAATTGTTTTTATTTGCCTCATAAGTACGCCAATTTTTCATATAGCGGTCTCTTAGTCGACTTTTTGTCAGATGGACTGTTTTTGTTTGACGTTTGTGGAAGATGGTCTCAAAAAGGTTGGCGTGATGAAATCTAATACATTGGATTAAAATGAAAATTAAAAAGTCATGATTCCCTCTTGGAGTTGACTACCTTTTTAATAAATAAATTAAAACGTGAGTGCAATTGGTAATTAGTAAAATTGTATATAGTTTACACGTTGTCTTAAATTATTTTTGCATAAGCTAAAAAGAAAATAAAAATATAATCTATGTGTTTGTGGTGTATTAGTAAGATTAGTTAACAAATTTGTCTTTAATTAATTTTTCGTTACCGAAATTGCCTTAAATTAATTTTGCATAAATCAAAAAGAAAAGAAAAATATAATTTATGTGTTTGTGGTGTCAGATTAGTCAGATTAAATTAGTGTAAAAAAATTAGCAAAATTATGTGTTTATTCATAATAAGAAGATTCGATTAAACTTGAACAGAATTATTAGTTCTCGGTATATTACTGTTATTTATTCCGCAAAGTCGTGTTATTTTTATTGTTGCATGCTCCACTACGCCTGTAGCAGGACATTGGGACATTATGGACTCGTTCGAGTTAAATTATGAATATCCGTTAGCCCGTTGAACGGGAAATTTATTGTATTTTCGAAATTCTAAGTGAATCGAGATTTAATTGAAGAAGAAAAAAGGTTAGTAGCAAGAATCAAATAAGATAAAAATACTGGCAAATCGGGTTGGGACGTATTTATGTTTTACTATATTAAATTAACTCGATACCAATTTGCTGTTAACGTTAAATACCGCATGTGCCAATAAAACTTTAGTTACCATATAAATATAGATGCAATAATGTTGCTTTACATGTTTTTGTAATGGCGGACATATGCCAGCTTGTGAATAATTACGAAGTTAAATAATTTTTTTAATTGATTTTAGTACACTAAGAATAAGTGTGACTTTGTTTAAGAACTATTAAATATTGTTACGATTGCAGAAAAATCTAGACGATTACAGAAAGATCTAAACGATTACGGTCACTTCCAGGAAAATAAAATCAACAAAACACAACAGAAAGTGAATGAAATAGTGTTGTTGTTGTTGTACATGTTCTTAGAATTAAGGTCTATTTGTTTTATGATTTTATAAATCAAATCAACGTAACGTAAAATAATCGAATATTCTAATATTTTCTCAAGGTTTCTAAAAAGTTACCTAGAAATTTCTAGAGATTAAGCAGAAGGTATATAAGGAAAATGATTCTTGTAGTTTTTAATTAGTTTATTTTAAACCTGCGATTGTGAAGTTAAAATTATAAAAGTGATTTTTAAATTAGTGAATAAAGTTATAAGTGTTATTGAGTCGAAATAATTTGTGTATTATTTTAACGCTGTTATTACTGGAAATTTCTACAATAAACCGTTGGAGTTTCTGAAGCTGTTGAAAGAATATTCTAGTTAGGAATATTGTTTGCTGTATTGTTTTCCTGTTGTTGTGAAACAATTAAGGTGTTGAATACTTATTAAAACCTGGTGTTTGTGCTTACTAATCAGTGATCGAACTCAGGAAGAGATTAGGGATTGTGTTTATCGAATTGAGAGTAAGGCCAATTCGAAGGAGGTTAAGAAAAACGTAACAATATTATGTACTAGTATAATTTCTAGTAGTGATTAAGTTACAACCAATCGATTAAGCAAATTATTAAAAAAATCAAGAAAACTAAATTAATTATATTAAAAATTTTTAATTTTATTAATAATTAAAGAAAGAACATTATAAAAAAAAGAAAATATTAACTGTTTGTCCGTTATTCCATGGTAAATCTATACGCATATAGTGCAGATCAAATATTAATATATCTGGATGATGGCCTAGAAATTCGTCGTATTATCCGTGATTGATTCTATATATTGCTAACAACCGGATTACATTTATAGTAACTGTATATGTGTGTGAATTTTGCAAACTTTAGTGTGTATAATAACCGTACTCCAATTTTGATGACTATGGATCAGTGAGAATTACCAACATTTATGTGATTAAGGGTAGCGATTGAAGCTTTTACCTTTAATAGCCGTGATCCAAACCTATGTATATATAACGACCTATTTTATATATATATATTAATCGCTTCCGTGGGTGATTAGGCGAACTTTAGTGCTTACATTAACAGTGCTACCATTTTTGATAACTATGGATCATGAAAAATTACCACCATATAATTAATGCTCTGTAATAAGAATTCTTTCTACTCGAGCATTAAAAGATTGATGCTGATTATTGAACGTTGGTAATGTTAGCCTATTGATGTGGAGTCTTATGTGAATAATGCTGAACATGAAAGATTTTACATTTAATTTTTAAAAACAAAAGTATAAGATATTATTACTATCATTGAATTACTACCGATTCTGGAAAGCTTTCCTTTCCATTTGGATTTGATTGACGTTGATGATTGAGAGTTGGCACCACTTAAGTATTGAAAATTACCGAGGGATATCACCAATCATACCTCTGTTATTTGACCTCTTCATGATGACCAGCATCTGAGAGAAACGGGAGAATGGGATTTGGCCACATTATGGGGTGAGTACTTTCATATATATACTTAAGTGTATCGATGTGTGGGTGTATATATGTATGTATATGTGTAGGGGTGTGTATATAGGTATCTATATATATATGGGGGTGTGTATACATGTATGTATATATGTGGATGTGGGTGCATGTGTGTGTGTGTGAGGGTGTGTGAGTGCATGCGGTGTGAGAGCGTGTGAATGTCTGCAATCATGGGGTTGGACGCGGTGATCACGGTTCTTTCGTATAAGGGGTCGCCAGAGTCTACTCATTCCACTTACTTTGTTGATTAACCCGTTTTTATTCGAATTTCGCGTACTATTATGTTTATTTGTGCTGAAGTAGCAGGATTTCTTACTCGTTCCCATTGATTGAAGCTAGTCAGGGGCAAAAACCAGAAAACCCATTCAAAAGAATTCATTTAGAATTTAGATTTTTTCTTTTTTACTAAATTTATCTTTTTAATTGTGGTTGATACTAAATAATGTGACGTTATACGAATGGAAAGAACCACAGCTACGGATATAATTGGGAAATTAAAAAAGATATTCATCAATTTTGGGTTACCAAGCAAAATTGTTTCCGATAATGGGCCGCCATTTAATTCTTATAAGTTGAAACAATTTTGTGATAAATTAGACATTGAATTAGTCCATTCAACATCTTACTTTCCGGAAAGCAATGGTCAAGCTGAACGTATTGTAAAAACAGTCAAAAGTTTTTTGAAAAAAGTTTTGTTAGAGAATCGAAATGCGGATATTCAAAATACAGTTGATAAGTTTTTGTTCAATCAAAGGAATATTCCAGGAATGTCAACGTTGAAATCTCCTACAGAAATAATTTTGTCCTAAAAACCAAAAATTTTTTTTGGATAATTTAAATAAAAATCAAAAGAGAAAGAAGTGTAGACTTAGAATTAAGACGTTCAAAAAGAATCAAAAGAATGCCAACTCGACTTGCTTATAATTAGGTAATAGTAGATTCTTGTATGAGAAATTAAACGAAATATTTTACAGTCGTGGATAAAATAGCATCTTGTATTCGCTTAGGATGAAGGCAATTCTTCACGAGGATGAAGTTTTCCGAAACGAGCGTAGCGAGAGGAGGGCTTCATCCCTCAGTTTGTTGAATCTCATGAGTTTGTTGAATGAGTTGAGTGAGTTGCATATGTTGAGTAAGTTGAGTGAGTCGAACGAGTTGAGTGAATTGAGTGAGTTGAGTGAGTGGAGTGCGTAGAGTGAGTTGAGTAAGTTGAGTGAGCTGAGTGAGTTGAGTGAGTTTAATGAGTTGAGTCAGTTGTGTGAGTTGAGTGAGTTGAGGTGAATTGAGTGAGTTGAGTGCGGTGAGTGAGTTGAGTAAGTTGAGTAAGTTGAGTGAGTTGAGTGAGCTGAGTGAGTTGAGTGAGTTGAGTTGAGTGAGTTGAGTGAGTTGAGTGAGTTGAGTGAGTTGAGTGAGTTGAGTGAGTTGAGTTGAGTGAGTTTAATGAGTTGAGTGAGTTGAGTAAGTTGAGTGAGTTGAGTGAGCTGAGTGAGTTGAGTGAGTTCAGTGAGTTGAGTGAGTTGAGTGAGTTGAATGAGTTGAGTTGAGTGAGTTGAGTGAGTTGAGTAAGTTGAATGAGTTGAGTGAGTTGTGTGTGTTGGGTGAGTGAGTGAATTGAGTGAGTTGAGTTCGTTGACTGAGTTCAGAGAGTTGGATGAGTTGATGTGAGTTGAGTAAGTCTAGTAAGCTGAGTGAGTTGTGAGAGTTGTGTGAAGTGATTTGTGTAAGTTCAGTGAGTTAGGTGAGTTGGCTGATTTGAGTGATTTGAATGAGTTAAGTGAGATGAGTGTTTTGATGTGCTTGAGTACATTAAGTGAGTTAAGTAAATATAGTTGAGTGAAGCAATCCAGTGGAGTGACTGTAGTAAGTTCAATAAGTAAAGTGAGTTAGGTAAATTGATATGCTGAGTGAGTTTAGTGAGTCTAGTAAACTGGATTAGTTGAGTGAGTAGAGTGGGTTAAGTGAATTGAGTGAGTGAGTGAGTCAAGTCATTTTATTGGTTAGTTGATTAAGTTGAGTGAGCTGAATCAGTTAAGTGAGTTCACTGAGTATAATCTGTTTTTTCAATCAAATTTGCTTTAAAGTAGGAAACAAAATGTTTTACAATAACACACAAAAACCTTTTAAAAACTAGGTCTGATAACAAAATGCGTTCAGAATAGTTAACTAAACAACAAATTCCCCCCCACACTAAAATATTTGCAGTTTTTCAAGTTTGGGAAAAAAATTGAGATAAACGCAAATTTGAAATAGAGTTAAGTGAGTTTTGTGATATGAGTTAGTTGAGTTGATTTTCGAGAGTTGAATGAATTAAGTGAGTAGAATGAGTAAAGTGAGTGGAGAAAGTTGATTGGGTTGTGTGATTTTAGTGAAATGAACGAGTTGAGTAAGTTAAGTGAGTTGGGTAAGTTGAGGAAGTAAACCGAGTTAAGCGAGTAAAGTTCGTTGAACGAGTAATGTAATGAACTGTGTGGTTTGAGTTAGTTGAATGAGTGAAATTAATGAACAATCCAGTTCTTGACTACATGGATAATATTTTCATTTGAAAACGAAACCAGCATGTGAACGACTAAAATACGTTACACTATCTACTAAGATTAGAAATTAGTGACCATAGGACAATTAAGCTTAAGCTTATGGCATTAATCTGGTATTTGATGAAACAGGCTCCGCCTATAAAGCATCCGAATTATCCTTGAAAAGAATATTACAACATAAATTTGTTCCGTTGATCTAAGATAAAAGTTGAAAGCTCGAACTTCCAGGATTATAGCCCTCTAGATATTGATTTTACAAAGTTTGACATATGGAATCGTTTGGTCATCGTTAGACCAAGAAAAGTCGCTAGGTTTTTTCGTTTTCTCGTTTGCTTTTTAACGGAATTCTTCGATTTTGAATTTTGAGGTGGGAGGTTAAAGTCCACTTGCAGTAACCTCTTCTTATAATGCCGTATATCAGTTTGTTTTCTTTTTGTTAGATGAATGATTGTTAGGTCAGGAAAAATCATTTGGTTTTGTCGTATTCCATTTTCTGGTTATAGACTTTTCAAATTTTGGGGAACTAGAATTCTTTCCAGTCTTCCCACATGCTCGAACAGCATGTAGGAAGTTATTACGGATTGTTGTAACTTGTAACGACATGTAGAAAGGCGTTACTCCAAGTGGATTTCCTGACCTAATGATTTTCCATATAAACAAAACAAAAAAATTTAGATTTAGATTTTTAGTTCCCTAAAACTCAAAACTTGAGAAGTCTATAATTAGAAAACGGGATACGACCAATCGAAAAAAATAAACGACCTTTCCTAATCTAATAATGACCAATCTATTCCATATGTCAAACTTTGTAAAATCAATATTTAGGGGGCTAGAATCCTAGAGGCAAAACTCGAGAATTAAAGTCAAGATCTAGATTAAGCATTGATCTGAGTGGTTTTTGATTGTTCTAAAAATACCTCTACTGTTCCACGTGCATAGCAGAAGATCGTGTCAGATTCTGTACAATGACAATATCAGGCAATTTCAGAACATCACTGTAGCTAAGATTTCAAAATGTCACAAAATTTCAGAAAAAAATTCTAATTAAAACGAATGCTCTCTCGGTTAAAGCTCTATCAGTGATCAGCCATTGTTACCACCTTAAGCAATTATTCTTTTAAATAAAACTATGGTTGATTTGGTAATGATACATTCTCACTTGTTCACCTTAGGGCCAGCTAAGCTCAAAATAACTATCAAGATAACAACGAACGATTCCGTTAAATATTGCTGCAGAGCTCTCAGTTTTTCTCGGAATTCATCCGAAAACCACCGATAATACAAGGTTTGTTTGAGAAATTTATGAACGCTGACTTTAAACTTTAAGGCTTATTGGAGAAAACTACGAATGTAAGGAGTTCCATAGATGGGAGCCGCTGGTGAAAAAATCACGCTGGAAGGCCACAGTTCCATATCCAATTATTTGAACTGTAGAAGGATGGGTCACTACAGTTGCTCAGTAAAATTATAACACAATCACTAGAATTTTATGACCAAATTTTTTTTAAATATTTACTAATTCGAGTTTCAAAAAATTAAAATATTTGGTTTAAAAAATTTTGTTAAATTAATATTTATTCATCATCAATATACGGGTCATCTAATTCCTTATTGAAAACCCATAAACGATCATATTTACATGAAGTTCTGTGGTGTTAAGAGCTGAAACTTCAACAAGAAATGTTTGTTTATAGTTTGGTTGACTTGCTCCAGGCTCTCTTAGTTGAGCATACTCCCACTATAACAAAAACCATATTAAAATTATTTATACAAATTTTATTTCAATGGCTATCTACGGTATTTGTTTCTAAATAAACTTGCGTAAAAACTTCGTTATTTCCTGTCCAAACAAATTGAACATTAAGTTCTTGTTCATATTCCGCGGTTACACGTTGGGTTGCTATATAAAGTGGTTTATCTGAAAGTACTCTATCACCAAAAAGTATTGTCTGGAACGCATTTGATAATCCTAATAATGCAAAAACGAATATAAAAACCAGACGCACCATTCTCCGACAGTGAAAATTAACAGAAAACACAATTTAAACTAAAGACTGTTTAGTAGCAGTAAAGGTTTAAATAATATATTTTATCACAGCCATAAACATAAAAACAGTTTAAGCCATAAACAAAAAAATTAATTGATAAATACTTATTATTTATCAACACATTTGGTAATCGACATATTTGATTATTGTCATTGTGTTACTCATAAAACTTATATTAAATAATATTTTTATTGTTTAACAAGGTGTCTGCAAATAATTTATTTTAGTTAACTGATTAAACTGTAGGAAAGCCAAGAAATATAAATTCCATAGCCGCACGAAGAAACGAAAACAGGCGATTTGAATGTTCGGATTGAACATAAGTTGACTGATTAGTAACAATGCAATTTTCCACCATAATCAAAATATGAATATTTAAACAATTTTCCATAATTTGTTGAAATAGACCAATTTTTAGTTTTGTACCATCACATTTTCGTTAAACTACCACATAAACTGCAAATTTTCGTGAGTGATGTTTTTTTAGCCTAATATCATTTCTTTTTGTTTGTCATTGTTGTTTGTTGATTCACAAAAAAATAATTAAATAAAATTGCATTTATTTTACTTACGCAAGCCAAGTTTTCTTATTAATATTTCAAAGTGATCGTACCTGAAAAAAAAAGAAAAAAATCGATCAATGCTGGAAAATTAGAGTTTTATCAAGTGAAAACTGCTTTAATTTTAATTCTGAAAACAGAAAATCGCCTAGTTATTGTGGAGATCAGTGATGTCAGTAATGTCAGAACATGAATCTGAAAATGAACTATGGAAAAATATTTACCACAAACAACAATAAGAAAAACCATTTTACGTTAAATTAAAAAAACAGTTTTAACTGCCATACATTTTATTAATTTTGGTTATAGAATTTAGTTGTAATATAGTCGTTTTTGTTTTCAATCGAATCAAATTTGGATATACTTTCATTTCGAAACTGGTTAGTAAATCCATACACAATTAGATTAACTAGCAACTTTGTTGATTCGGCATTAACTTGGACATAAAACCGCCGTCTATAATCTGGACTCTGAGATCCAGCTTCCTGTAGTAAAACACCCGACCACTAGAATTAAGTTAATTTTTATTAAAATCAACAAATATGAAAATGAATAAACTTAATGTTAGGAAATTACATTATTTGCTTCTAAATACACTTGTGTAAACGTCTCATTGTTTCCAAACCATTCAAATCGTACAGTTAAAGGTGCAACTGTGTCTGATATTGCAGTTTTAGTAGCTGTATAAAGCACTTGATCACCATTTTCTCGTGGATTAAAAGTAATGTTATGTAATGCGATTGTAACTTTGAGCAATGCCAAGGATAACAAAATTACTGCATGATACATTTTTAGATTATGTCTGTTTCAATTAAACAAACAATTTGTACTGGACAATAAATTTCCAACTAGTATTTATTTTACTTTTACTATTTATCGAACCTGACGTACAAATATTATATCATTTCAAGCAAATAACAAAGATCTTGTCAACATTAGACTGTACGATACTTAAGATTAAAATTTCATTTAATCAATTATATTTTATACTGACGAACTGATATTGTTCAACTAAAGATAAAATAAAATGTTTGGCCTCCAGTAAACACAGGAAAATTTGGATAGAAGAAAAATATGTAGAGATAATCGTTGACATTAAATAATATAAGTTTAAGTTTTTTAATTAAAAGTTTTTGCCACAATTCAGCATTTAATAACATTTAGCATACCCTTGTTAAATTTTAGCTAGACATGTATTCCATTGGAACAGAAAGATGTTTGCAGACTCCAATTTTTTTTCGTCTCCAGCAAAGTGAAAGTGAAAGGAAAATGTCAAAGGAAACAAAGCCTTCTAACAAAAGGAATCTGTTTTAGAGACCACATCAGCGTTGAAAAGGTATTTTACAGATACGACAGTGGTTATCTTATCTTCATATTGAACAATAAGTTCGATGGGTTTTTTGTCACATTTTTTTCTCGTGCATTTTCATTAAATTTTTTTCTTTTATACTTGTACGAGTTTTGAGTGTGCAATGCTGCGAGTTCCGAATATCTGCTCAATTATTGTAGTCGGTTTGTAAAATTTATGGCATAAAAATAGATTTTAATTCGGTATATAAATGCGAAATATTTTTCTTAAAAAAAACAAATAAGTGAACTTTGACCAATTACAGGAAAAAATTGATATATATACAAAAAATATTAATTTTATCTTAAAGGAGTTGAAAAAGAAAGTTGAATGAATATTGGGCAAATTTTAAAAAAATTGGACAGTTAAATAAGTAATGAGAGAGATGATGGTGATGCCGGTGATCAAGAACGTTATAAAGTCACTAAAATTCTGTATCGTCAGAAACAGTTGCACCAATTTCAGTAATGAAGAATGAGACATTTATTAAAGTTTATTTAGAAGCAATCAAAGTAATATCCTAACACCAATTTTATTTATTATCATATTTGTTGATTTTAATAATAGTTTTCTTCATTTTATGGTTCAGTGTTTTGTAACGGGAATCTGGAGCACCAAATCTAGATTTAGTTACGATTTTTTCTGGGGTGTTGTCCCCAGAAAAAATTAATCTATCCGGAAAACTTTCTTTTGAATGAACATCGCGATCAATACAACTTATTGTCTTTTTATTCATACCTTTCTCAACCCTGTTTGCAATAATTTTGTTTTAATCGATTGCTATCTCATTTTTATACGATGTGTATTTATCATGTTTTTTTATATATTCTTGTACTATATGGTACATATAAGTGAGTCGATCGGCATTAGAGGATAAGAAATGAACATTTTTATTCTTGTCAGTTTTTTTTTTTGTAGTAGTAGTAGATAGACCACAACTAAAATGGGATACGGACAAAATGTAGGACCTTATAAATCGACTTTTATGGTAGTTATATCGCTGTTGCGAATGACTGTGGTAAATATTCGAAACTGATTATCTTGGCAACGCTCTTTAATGAACGTTACTCTAATTTGTTGTTGAATTGTGTATTGCCTTGTTGCATTTATACAGCCGTCTCCACACCCTGGAAAGTCTCATTCAGGGTTATATTTGAAATCAGCACCTAGTTTCTTATAAATAACATGCATTTATTTCTTCCATATGAAGCTCGACGTTGGTAAACTACTTTTTACATTTTGGATGCTCAAGCTTCTCTGGGTGGCTTCAAAATTACTTTGGATAATGATCCTGGATCAATCTTGCAATCAGTCAATCTTACAATTACACGTTTATGGCTACATATTAAATTAATCTGTTTGTTTTGGATACCGACATTTTTATTATATCTTTACTTGTTAAATATTAATACGTCAATATAACGTATTGATTAAATTGATTAAGTGAAATTTTAATCTAAAGTATCGTAGAGTTTAATCTTGACAAAATCTTTGATAATTGTTTGGAATGAAATAACACTTGCACAAAAAATTTGATAAACATTTACAGTAAAATATAAAAGAGTTGGTCATTTAAATATTGTCCAGTACAAATTGTTTGTTGAATTGAACAAGACATAATCTAAAAATGTATCGTGCAGTAATTTTGTTATCCTTGGCTTTACTCAAACTTACAATTGGATTGGGTATTGTAAATACTTTTAATCCACGAGAAGACGGTGATCAAGAACTTTATACAGCTACTGATACAGCAACATCCGAAACACCTGCACCTATTTCTGTACTATTTGAATGGTCTGGAAACAATGAAACATACACTCAAGTGTATTTAGAATCAAATGTTGTAAGATCCTAGCCTTAATTTTATTTATTTTCATATTTGTGGATTTTAATAATAATTTACTTTATTTAAGGGGGTGAGCATTGAATTACTGGCGCCTGGAGTACCTAATCCAGATTTTAGACGACGGTTTACTGTAGAGCTATTTGCCCACCGAGCAACCGAATTAATAGCTAATCTAATTGTGTATGGATTTCCTAATCAGTACCGAAACGAAAGCTTAGTTAATTCGACTCAAATCACAAATGACTATATTACAATGACTAAATTATTTATTGAAAATTAATAAAATGTAGTTAAAACTTTTTTTTAATTAATATAAAACGTTTTTTCTTGTTGCTCAGCCAAATTTTGATAAGTTTTCAGATCAAGATAGTGGATATGGTAGTTAAAGCGTGTGTTGCAGTACTGGTATTGGTACGTTATGGTCGTTAGTAACCTCCGATAGCTCACATTTCTTTCAAGGTTAGTATTTAGAGGGGAAATCGTTGATAGCTAAGGGTCAGTTTTTACACTCTCGCCTGAAAATAAAATTACCTTAAAACACGAATTAATCAGAAAAAAAATATTTTTTTTTGATCCGTTGATGTAAAATATCATTCTCAAAAGAATTTAGTACTGGCTTACTTGTGTGGACACGAATATTAGAAGGCGTGATGAATTTATACCGCTGAATTTGTCCTGGCATTTGAATGGTTTCCCAACCTTTACCTTTACACAGAAACGTAAACCTATATTTAAGATACTAAAAGAATGTAGCATTAATCATGGTGTTGGCAATTTCATAGGCTGAATTTTAATGATCTCATTCTTAAGCCAGCTAAGAATTTTGGCACAGCAACTGTCGGCTTATCGATTGATAGTTTTTCGGCGCATTGATCGTTTGGTAAGGTTTTTGAGTCTGCCTATGAACGCAGAAATGGCAACATCTAGCACAACGTTAACAAAATCATTCAATAATCGATATCAAAATTGAAGCCATGCATTAAAAAGCTCTCGTGAGAAACCCATCCAGTCAAATTTTTTTGAGACATCAGCCAGCGTAAGCTTGTATGGTTTGTGTTCACAGTAAAACTATTCCCATCAATATAGGCCCGACTATCTAATACAGCTGCATATTATTCCAACTCTGTAGTGGAATCGTCACTATCTTTTTACATGAGTGCAACTAGCACTTTAATGTAAAGTAGTGTTATGCCCGCCAAATTGCGTGTTGTTACACATGAATGCAGAACGATTGAAGGTCAGTATAGAGTGTATTGACTGGAATTTAAGGCTTGACAATTCAAACTACTAAACCGGTTGCGTTAACAGCAAAGATTAGATTCTCGTTAATTCACTCTATAATTTACATCCATGACCTACCAGATATACATTTTGCATTGTTGTAATTTTACATTTAACAGATCACCATAGTAGCTTTTTTAAGTCGAGATTTACGAAAACAAAAGCTGTTTTGATTGTGTATTATAATATAAGAAAAGCAAGGTCTGTTGCCTCAGCCCATAAAACTTTGTTTCTTCTCTAGTAAGATCGATTAATGGTGCAATGGTTCGAAAGTTTTTAATAAAATGACACTGACCACATTCCCGTTTAATGTCATAACTCTTAGACAAGTTTTGCGACTGGCACTAATCTAAGATTTTAAATTTTATGGGGTCGGTACGAAGGCTTTTATCTCTAAACAAGTAACCCTGGTGTACCTACTTCTTTTTACAGGAATATTCTTTCTTTGTTAATATTTTTGGCCGATCCAATGTGTTTTATTAACTGGCGACCAATAAGCTGAATGTTTAAAGTGTTTAGTTTGAGAACAGAGTAGCCTGAAAGATTTCTAGAAATTCAAGCTTAGAGTAACTTATAAATAAAAGTTCTAGAGAATGGCTCCCCCGATAACAACGGTTTTATGTGCGTTCGAAAGGTAATTGACTGGTCTACTGAAAAAATGCACCGTTCAGTGTTTGCGTTCACTGTTACAAAATACTAAGAAATATATTTTTTTAAGATTGCGCTGTTGTCGTAGGTCAAGCAGTTATTGAATTTCTTTCAGAATATAGAAGTTCCAACCGTATCCTAAAACGTACTAAAATTTCAAGATAGCGTTTGTTCTACATATCGTCGCTTTAATAATTTTCTGATTTTAATGATTTTCTGATTTTCGTAAACTCGGCAGCACTATTGAATGAATAAAGATATTGGAAAAAAAATTTCTACCAATTAATCTTGACTAATTTCCCCACAACATATTAAAATTTCACATTGGTACCTGCTGGCTTTTCTACCTAAAAAGAGGTGAAAAGTCAATCAGGTACCTTATACGTTATTTCATATACGTTATTTCATTTTGCATGGAAGTACGATTAAGCCTAAAACTAATTATTATTGAACTAACGCATAATATTCTTACAATTTTTTATTTATATGAACCGGCATATCATGTAGTAATGAATGATGCTTATACAATATTTTAGATTTACCATTTCGTGTGGCGATCGTAATGTATGTAAAGTATACGACACTGATTTTACCCAAGTTATTATTCTGTAGGAATTGAAATATCGTACATGCATTTACGCTGTTTCAATATTTAACCAAATTCAAATTTGCATGTACGTTAATTAACAATATATTAATTTTCAACCCCAGTTATAAAAAAATTGGAAAATGCTAAAATGCCACTTTATAGACATCCTTATGGGGAATGCAGCGCACCCATTATATAATAACAACGTATATATGGCATACGTTATTTCATTATTAAAGCGACGATATATTTAAATAAAGTCGATCGCTCATATAACAAAAAAAAAACGCTATATTTAAATTTTATGATAACGTTTTAACTTTCACATTGTGGAGAAAAATTTAGAAAATGTTTGACCTGCGACATTAGCGTTAGTGAAACTCTTGCACTTTTATTTCAAAGTTACTCTAAGTTTGCGTTTTCAGACATCGTTCGGACCACTCTGTTCTCAAAAACTTTAAACACTTCAAAATTTTCTAAAAAAAACAAGCAGTTTTTTTCACCTATGCTACAAGTATTTCATGTGCGAAGTTGATCAAAAATTGTCCGATTCAAAAATCGACTTTTTGGGTTGTCCAGAACACAAATTTTATATATTAGAGAAAGAAAACCGAAATACGCCATCGTACTTTACTGTTATCTGCGACTAAATAGGCCGATCGATACATACTAACTTCTTATTAACGCTAAAAATTTTCTTCTGGCCTCCAGGGTCGTGGGTGATTTAATTACTTCTGGTCATGGGTGATTTAATCCGCCCAACCTTACATGGTTGCCAAACAACCATGATATTCTTCATTTTGATGCTGTTAATGTAAGTACTAGCGCTTAAGCTAGCGTTTTTAAAAACAATTGATTTGGTGTTTTCATCAGATGTCAATAACTTAACAGTTACGGAATAAAGTTTAATCCTCTCCACCCTTGACCGATACCATTCACCTTTACTTAAAAAATGTAGCTATCAGCACGATGGGGATTTAATGTGGTTGGTGAAACCTCAGTACATTTCAACTTTCGTAGATCATATTTTGACGCCAATATGCTAATAAGCGTATAACGATTTCTCATTTTATCTAATGAACTTTATAACGAGTACATTAAAGAGATATGTGCGACTCTAATTTCCAATCCAAAGGAACCTTGGCGATTTATCCACTTTAAAAAAAAATCTGGTTCCCCGTCAAGCATAAAATAGGAACATCAACTATTCGAAGATCATAATATTACAAACATGCTTGCAAATTTGTTCAACTCAGTTCTCTCTAACAGAGGCTTTGAGCCAGATATGAATTAATATGACTGTTCATATAATAAACATCAATTGCCACACTCTTTTAGCGAAGATAAAACAACTTAAGCATGATTTTTCGTCTGAACCGGATTGTACTTCTCCAACTGTACTAAAGAACTGTACTAGCTTCTTAGCCGGCCCTCTTACAGCTCTTTTTCAAAAAATCCACTGTTGTGGATTTTTTTCGGCTATATAGAAAACGTTATTTATAATTTCGACTCACAAGTCAGGTATCATATCGATTTTTTCCAATTATTGACCGATTTCGTAACTGTCCTCCATTCCGAAACTGCTCGAAAGCATAGTGTATGACACT
Organism: Diogma glabrata; assembly: GCA_963693315.1. Classification (NCBI taxonomy): domain Eukaryota; kingdom Metazoa; phylum Arthropoda; class Insecta; order Diptera; family Cylindrotomidae; genus Diogma; species Diogma glabrata. Next base: position 274,573,269 of record OY856188.1, on the reverse strand, counting down.
TAACACTTCCATTGTAAACTATTTTTTCCCGAAATCATCATGGTTTTCTTAGAGGATGATCTACCACCACTAATATTTCTGATTTTTTTTCATGGTCTCTGCATGCTGTGGATAAAGGATTTGAGGTGGATGTTGTTGCCACTGACTCTCGTAAACCATTCATCTTGCCTCCTTATGTCGATCGGTTAAACTTACATAAACTCCAACCACTTGTTACGCGACGTATTGAAGCAGACATTGTTTTTGTTTACCAAGTATAAACTGGCGGAATTGTCTCCTCAGCCCTACTTGAGATGATAAATTTTAACCTAAATTCACGTAGCTTAAGATCGATACAAGCATTTAGATTGGTCCTCCACAAAACTAAATACGGCCAGAACCAACCTTTAAGAAGAATCCTGCGTGATTGAAATCATAATTTCACCTATTTGACTCCAATATAAGTAAGTCATTGCTATAGTTACTTCTCTATTCTATCCCTCTATCTTGCCAATGATTAATTTTCCTTTTCAGTTTTCACGATATGTATATATGTATGGATGGGTATGCACATGTGTCTATAGATATATGTATTTGTATGTGCATATTTGTAGTCTATTCTGTTCATTTTTAGTTGCATTTAGTCCAAAGTTAGACGTAACAGTACCAATTAGTTCTAATCCTAGTCATAAAAACGTGTTTTAAAATATTGGTAAAAAAATTCGGAATAATGACTGTTTTACACTTTCTATGAATTAAAGTCATTTTATTGGATCTAAAAAGACTTAATATAACTTAATATAACTTATGACTAATGTCATATTTTACTGTATAACTTTTATGACTAGGATTTTCTGAAACGGTATGGCTTTTTCCTAGACTAATATTTTTAATTACTTTAATACGTCAAATGACGACAGTGTTGGTATATCTAAGTTATAATTTAAAAATGTTTGTGTGTGTGATTTCGTTTGTAATTGATCCGTCCATTTTCGGCTATTTTATTTATATTACAATTTAAATAAAAAATAATTAGAAATTGAAAATTTAAATATTAAGTTTACAGTTATAAACAAAAAATAATATTAGTTTTCCAAAATATATTAATATTATAAAAAAATAAACCGTTATTATAATAAAATATACCGTCATTAAACGAGGCGAACTAAAAATATTAAAATAATGTAATAATTTTTTAAATCACTAAAATTAATTATATAAAATGCCCGTTTGTTTTTTGCGTCTGTTTTTGTTATTTTCACTGAAAACTTCTTTTTTCCGTTATAAAACTTCATACAAATAATAGAAGAATATCAGAAATTCCCGTTAGAAGATTTATTATGGTTTTCAGAATCATTAGATGATTAGAAAATGTTAATGAAAAATGTTCGTAACACAAAGTTCAAAAAATGAGTAGCTAAACGATCTTCAAAACTACGACCAGTTTGTCCAACATAGGATCACATTCAATGCATGGTAGCTGATAAACTCTAATTTAAGGTAATTGATTCTGTTTCATTATTTCTTTATTATTGACAAGAAGGTTATGTTAATTATGATTTAACCAGTGAGATTAGTAATAAATTTGCGCTTAGCTAAGTAAAAAGTGAATTAAAAATATCACTGGAAATACACATAAAAGTTGGTGTGCCGATTTCGACATTGACAGTTGTATGCTCACTGTTGTTTAATACCAAATTGTGGATATTTTTTTTAAATAAAACGTATTACTTCGGTCTGAAAGACCTAAGTATTACGAGCTCGAGTCAAAATTTTATATTTTATCCCCATTTTTTAGGCATTTCTCTACGTTTTAGGTCATAACGATTCTAATAAAGCATTAGTCTGTCTGCATTTCATAATAAAATCTCGACTGTGAAATTTGAAAACATTCTCCGAACCTCTGATTAAATTGTTATTTTTGAGAATGTAGTGTAGCGATACAGACCAGACGCATATAGACTAAAAACTAGTTGCTGGCCGGAAACCATGGTAGCTGCACAAAATAGAAAAATTCAGGAATATGTTATTTGATTTTTTCATTGACAAATATTTGCTGTGAAATTTGAATAAATTCTCCGAACTTTGGTGTAAATTGTCATATTTGAAAATTTATCAATGTAGCGATACAGACGCATGTAGACTAAAAACTAGTTGCTGGCCGGATATAAGGGTCATATTTAAATTAAAAATCATATTACATATAATTAAACTTTCACCTATTTTGTGCAGGTACTACAGTTTTCGGCCAGCAACTACTTTTTCGTTTAAAATAGTCTGTATCGCTACACTGAAAAATTCTCAAAAATGACAATTTACTCCAAAGTTCAGAGAATTTATTCAGATTTCACAGCAAAAATTTGATGACAAAAAAATCGCATTACATATTGTTAAATTTTCACCTATTTTATGAAGGTACTACAGGTTCCGGCCAGTAACTAATTTTCAGTCTACATTGCGTCTGTATCGCTATACTGAAAAATTCTCAAAAAATGCAATTTACTTCAAAGTTCGGAGAATTTATTCAAATTTTACAGCAGATATTTGGGAACGAAAAAATCAAACTATCTTTTCCTAAATTTCTTTCTATTTTGTGCAGGTATCACAGTTTCCGGCCAGCAACTAGTTTTCAGTTTACATGCGTCTGTATCGCTACAGTGAAAAATTCTCAAAAATAACAATTTACTTCAAAGTTCGAAGAATTTATTAATATTTCACAGCAGAAATTTGGTAAAGAAAAAATCATACTACATATTATAGAACTTTGAACTATTTTGTTCAGGTAGTATAATTTCCAGCCAGCAACTAATTTTTAGTTTAAAATAGTCTGTATCGCTACACTAAATACTTCTCAAAAATGACAATTTACTCCAAAGTTCAGAGAATTTATTCAGATTTCACAGCAAAAATTTAATAACGAAAAAATCATAATACATAATATTGAATTTTCACCTATTGTGTGCAGGTAGTACAGGTTCCGGCTAGCAACTAGCTTACAGTCTACATGCGTTACAGACAGACTATACTGAAAAATTCACAAAAATTGCAATTTGCTCCAAAGTTCGGAGAGAATTTATCCAGATTTTATCGCAGAAATTTGGTAATGGAAAAATCATATTGCATTTTTCTGAACGTTCACCAGATTTTTGCATGTACCACAGTTTCTAGCTAGCAACTAGTTTGTTGTCTTAAAGCGTCTGTATCGCTACAATGAAAAATTCTCAAAAATGACCATTTACTCCAAAGTTCGGAGAATTTATCCAATTTTCGCAGCAGATAATTGGGAATGAAAAAATCAAATTATATACTCCTAAATCTTTTTATATTTTGTGCAGGTTCCACAGTCTCTGGCCAACAACTAGTTTTCAGGCTACATGCGTCAGTATCGCTACAGTAAAAAATTCTCAAAAATGACAATTTACTCCCAAGTTCGGAGAATTTATCCTGATTTCACAGCAGAAATTTGATAACCAAAAAATCGTATTACATTTAACTAAATGTCTACTTATTTTATGAAGGTACTGCAGGTTCGGACAGCGACTAATTTTTAATCTACATGCGTCTGTATCGCTACAATGAAAATTTCCCAAAAATTGCAATTTACTCCAAAGTTCGGAGAATTTATCCAGGTTTCACAGCAAAAATTTAATAATGTCAAAACCATATTACATTTTTTTGAACCTTCGTATAGTTTGTGCAGGTACCACAGTTTCCGGCCAGCAACTGGTTTTCAGTCTGCATGCGTCTGTATCGCTACACTGAAAAATTATCAAAAATGACAATTTACTCCAAAGTTCGGAAAATTTATTCAGATTTCACAGCAAAAATTTGGTAATGGAAAAATCATATTAAATATTTGTAAACCTTCACATATTTTAAGCAGGTACCGGAGTTTCCGCCCAGCAACTAGTTTTCAGTTTACATGCGTCTGTATCGCTACAGTGAAAAATTATCAAAAATGACAATTTACTTCAAAGTTCGGAGAATTTATTAACATTTCACAGCAGATATTTTTTTTTCTTCTATTTTGTGCAGGTACCACAGCTTTCTTGTTGTTGTATTTCGTAGAACTTGGGTCGACAATGAATAAAATTCAATGATTTTATGAATCAAATCAGCATAACGTAAAGTAATCGAATATTGTACTATTTTCTCAATATTTCGAGATTGTGACCTCGAATTGTCTAGAATTAAGTGGAGTAGCATATAAGCAAATGCCTGTTGTAAATTAAAATTAGTTTTGTTTTAAACCTGCGATAGTGAAATTAAAATTATAAAAGTAATTTTTAAATTACTTTTTGTGAATAAAGTTTTAAGTTTTATTTAGAAGAAATATTTTGAACATTGTGTAAACTGGAAATTTCTACAATAACCCGTTGGAGTTTCGCAGTTGTTGAAAGAATATTCTAGTAGGAATATTGTTTACTGTGTTGTTTGCTGTGTTGTTTCCTGTTGTTGTGGAACAATTAAGGAGTTGAATACTTAATAAAACCCGGTGTTTGTGCTTACTAATCAGTGATCGAACTCTGAAGAGATTTGGGAATTGCGTTTATCGAATTGTGAGTAAGGCTAATTCGAATGAAGTTAGGAAAAACATAGCATTATGTTAATTTAAGATCTGTTATAATTTGCTGGCAACGTATCGATGTTTCATGTTAGTTTTGTAATAAACTTCTAAACAGAAATTAAATACTTGTTCTTTTACAAAGATTTTTATGTTTAATATACATCGTTGGCCAAAAACTAAAACCAACGGCCTCGTAAAATTTTTTTGCCGAAAACTATATCAAAAATCTTTAACCCAGACTGAAGTCTTGATATCTCAAAACCTTGAGATTTCAGCCTCTTCATATTTTGAACTTAAACTTGAGAGTTTATGTCAATGTTTATCTCTACATAGATTTCTTCTACCAAAATTTATCCGTTTGTTTTGGAGAGCAACAATTTTATTTTATCTTTAGTTGTACAATGTTAATATACGTCAATAAAAAGTATTGATTAATTTGATTAAATGAAATTTTAATCTTAAGTATCGTAGAGTTTTATCTTGACAAAATCTTTGATAATTGCTTGGAGTGAAATAACATTTGCACGAAAAATTTGATAAACATTTACAGTAAAATATAAAAGAGTTGGTCATTTAAATATTGTCCAGTACAAATTGTTTGTTGAATTGAACAAGACATAATCTAAAAATGTATCGTGCAGTAATTTTGTTATCCTGGGTATTGAAAATACTTTTAATCCACGAGAAGACGGTGATCAAGTGCTTTATACAGCTACTAAAACAGCTACATCAGAAACACCTGCACAAATTTCTGTACTATTTGAATGGTCTGGAAACAATGAAACATACACTCAAGTGTATTTGGAATCAAATATTGTAAGATCCTAGCCTTAATTTTAATTTTGTTGACTTTAATAATAATTTTTCTTCATTTTAGCGGGTGATTATTGTCCTACTAGAGCCTGGATCACAAAATCCTGATTTTAGACGACGGTTTTCTGTAGAGCTTTTTGGACACCAAGCAACAGAATTAACAGCTAATCTAGTTGTATATGGATTTTCTAACCGGTTTCGAAATGAAAACTTAGCAAAAGTTGAATCGGTTGCAAACATAAATGACTATATTACAACAACTAAATTCTTAAACACAAATTAATAAAATGCAGAAAAAACTGTTTTTTAATTGGATATAAAATGTTTTTTCTTGTTGCTTCAGACCAAATCCGTTCATTTCTACTAAGCCTAAAAATGCAGTAAAATTTATTTAAAAAAATTAAATTACTTACAGAATAGTTTATAGTGTTAGTGTATTTCTTGACATTTCATCATTTTGAACATTGTCTACGGATAGAAATTCTGATGATAGTACGAATATTTTGTAATGATGAAATTCATTATAATATAAATGTGACAGAAAAAACGCGAGCCGGGTTATTTATGAGACAAGCACCGAATGTCTTTATGATAAAATGCACTAATTATTTTTCATATGTGGCGATTTACCTTTTCTTCTCAACACAGTGTAAAAAAAAGAATACAGTTTGCGTTTTCTTCGCCTTCGATATCAATCTGTAATTATATTCTGTACCGTGCTGCTAGTTATTATCTGTGGAACCAACTACAGTGAAAATATGCCATCTCTTAGAACAGTTCAAATAAAGGATGCTTAAGCTTCTGTGGGTGGGCTTAATAAGTGCTTAAATTTTTACATTTTAAGATGAACTCTTAAAAGACATTAGCCATACGAGACCAATAAAATTATCTTCAACCTTTCAAGGACTGTGTGCTGCAATTGGTGTACATAAGCTTGTTCTATTCAGGGTTTCGTTAGTTTGTTTAAAGGAAAACCCTCAGTTTCATCATATTACCAACCAACTGACGGAGTAAATAATAATTTTATTGTTTTTTAAACGAAACTTTGTTTTTTCTGGTAAGTCATTTAGTGGTTTCACAGTTTTTTATAAAACGACGGTACTTACACTACACACTGACTACATTTTTATTTATTGTCATGCTTAGACAAATTTTGCAACTAGGTACTAATCTAGGGCTTTAAATTTTTCGAGGTTGGCACGAGGCCATCCACCTCTAGCCAAGTATCCTGGGTACCTGTTTCGTTTAACTAGAGTTTTCTTTCTTTAATATTTTTGGTCACCCCAACGTGTTTTATTAAACTGGATAACTGCTTGATAGTACCCAAAATTTTTTTCCTGCGTTACCAGATTTTTTCTCTTCCAATATAATTCTGACTATGCATTTTAGCATTTTTTGTGAAAAAGAAATAGTCTGAAGAAAGCTTGCAATCAATTGATACTAAATGATCCCGAGTACGTTTACCGTACATGGCGGCTCACGGAGTATGAAGTGATAATAAAAACAGAAAGTAGAGGGAAGTTTTGAAAGTAAATTCATATTTGATCAGAAACTGGGCGTTTAGTGAACTTAAAGTGTCAGTCTAAGATCAACACTTAACGGTTGCACCACGTTCACTGAAAAAGGGCAAAGGTAATAAGGAGAAATGAAGTAATTGTAATGAGGTAAATATTAATAAAGTGCCCAGGGAATTGGATAAATCATTTAAGTTGGGCGCCACTGATACAATCAGTAAAGACAACTTATTCAACTTTGTTCTTTTCAGACCACTCATTTTTAAACCAGCGATGAGCTTGGAAGATTTGAATAGAAGAGTATTATTAAATGAAAAGAGAAAAATTACCAACTACTCACGCTTTTCTAATTGTTTCTTTACCTATTACTCCCACCATCTTTTACACAAACGCCAAATTTCCGCTAAATCAATCAATCTCGAGTAGTGTAAATATTCAAAAAAAATAATTATTTGTTCATGGTAAAATAAATTACAGTAATTCTGTAGCAATGCTATTGCAGAACTGCAACACAATGGTAGAAGTCTTGGCATTTCAACATTACTCTTCATTAATTGACAAATCATACAACGCAATTTAGCATTTGTAATGAGGAGAGGCATAATCGAACTCACAGACTTCAACTGGTCGGAAATTTAATCTCAAGGCACGCAACGTCACACACAGATAAAATTTAAAAAAAATTCAAAACAACAAAAACTGATGAAATGAACTGATTCATTATAATTAATAACTACAATACAACAAAGTTTATTTTGTCTTAGTTAATATAATTTTTGTTATAATATTTAGTTTGAATTAGTCCTGTTTGGTCTACGATAGTATCTTCCTTCAATAAATTTACGTTTGACACGTGAGAAAATACATTTGAAAATCCATAAACTATCAATTTTGCATTTAACTCAGTAGCAAATGTTCGAATTTCAACAGAAAATCTTCTCTTGTAATCTGGATTACCGGGACCCGGTTCATCTAGTTGAACAAAAGTCCACTAAAAAAACAATAAAAAAATGTTTAGCCCCAAAAATTATTTCAAGATAATAAATGACTTACACTATCGACTTCCAAATACACTTGAGTAAATCTTTCATTATTACTAGCCCAATCGAATGTTATTGATACTTCTGCAGCTGTTGGTGATGTTCTTCGATCAGATGCTGTATGAAGTGATCGATCACCAGACTGTCGTTGATAAAAAACCACGACTTCAAATGCACTTGTAACATTTAGCAATACAAAAGCTAATGATATAACTGAACCAAACATTTTTTAATTCTTTAACCCAGCCAACGATCTAAAGGTAACTAAAGAAAAGCGTTGAAGTGCATAATATTTATATATTAATTGAAAATTTTATCTTAATTTTAGCAAAAAATTAGATAATTTTAATTAATTTTGATGATATATAATATCTGATTAACAGGTTTTCATGAACTCATACTCGGTAGTCGGTACGCAGGAATTACCAAGGATCGGCAAAGAGGTTAAATATATCCATAATTACGGTTCGACAATTATAGTTCTTATATTCTTCACAATGGCTGTGCAGTTAGGTTGTCATCAAATTGAAATTATTTGAATCTGGATATCACTTCATGTCATCATACATATCTAACACTTTAAAATTAATAATCGAATCAAACATTTCGTTTGGTTTAAAAATAAATTGCAATCATTACATTTTATTAAGATAAAAGTTAATTAATTTGAAATAACGATACTATTTTATGCACATACATTTATTTTAGTGTGTAATAGGAATTAAAATATGTGTCAAAATCACACATAATCTTGCACTGCTGCGTCTATGGAAGGTTCCATATTTCGAAGTCTTACTGAACTGACCTGCTACTTTAGCAAAATGATGATCGATGGCTCCAGAAGCAGCTTCTTGTTAGTTTTTGTAAAAAAGTAGACTAGGAAGCATCACACTAGACCGACAGCATTAACCGGTTCTAGAATGCCGACCTTCAACATCCCAATATGTTTAAAACTCTTTAGACAGTACACATATGAAATAGGGCTAGATTCACCCAAAATTAAAATTTGCAAACCAGAGCAAAACAAGATTCATAAGGGTCGATCTACATTCTTTCATTGCTTAAAAAACTGCTTCCTTGGCTGAGTAAACAGTTTTATTCACAATTAACTTTTGTCTCATTAAAATCAATATATTAAAACTATGATCTAAACGAGCTGGAGTGAGAATGTTCTGAACAGCGTTTGGCCTATTCGCAATGGCCAGTTGCGTCCCCATGCCTCCAACTAAACCATCTTTTTTATTTTCTATTATTGCAAGGGTAAGAAAAAGTTTTCGAAATTATTTGTAATGGGCTTTACACACCTACAGTTCCTAGTAGTGTAATGGATTCTATGTGATACCAAGAATGCCGAAAGTTTCCAAGATGTCAGGAAATTTATTGTTGGTAAGCTGTTTACGCTATTACCATCTTTGCCTGGTAATCTGGTTAGGCGCCGGGTTGGTGGTGTCATTAGGACTCCTCACACGCCAGTCCTCTATTACGTTAGAGTCCTCTCCTTAGAGTGCTAGCATCCTTTGACGTGGATTGGTCAGTTCCCACTAGAAGATACTGGGGAAGTTTTTCGAAGATAACATGATCATTAGTTAACGGAAGATTTCAGTCAGCCTTCAATCTGTTGGTGATATATTCTTTCCGTGGCAATTGAGATCCTAACGACTTGGCTTTCTACGTCGCTGTGAAAGCTTTTTCTCTCCATCTGAAATTGCTATAATCTATAAGGCATATATACGACTGATTCTTGAATTCAAATCCCATGTATGGGCTAGAGCACCAGATACCTCTTTAAATTTTGTTGACAGAGTTCACAGACGTGTTTTGAAACTGATTGATGATCCGATGATAACCCGGATAACATGGGTTCGCTGCATCATAAAAGAGTGGTTGAAGCTCTTACACTATTCTAAAGATACTACTACGGTAAATGCTCTAAAGAAGATAATGATTTAATACCACGATTACGTAGATCTCCACGAGGCACCAAACAATCGTTGAATTCCCATAAAAATACCTTAGAGGTCTCATATGTGAGAACATCTAGCTATTATAACTCCTTCTTCTCATGTTCGGTATACTGGTGGAATTGATTACCAAAAAATGATTTTCCCGTTACATATAATCCACAAGCTTTAAAATCAGCAACTTTAAAATCAACATTATCGCTCCTTAAATACTAACCTTTTATCTTTTCTTTCCTATCGTTAACACGTGCGTAAAGCATTAAAGATCTAAAACCTAAGTGATTAACCGAACAATAAAAAAAAATCATCGACATAGCAGCCTCTCCTACGTAGTGGTCGTATGTAGCCTGATTAAGGAGCATCTGGCTAGACTTTTGGTGCAGAGGATTTATTCTCTGATCATTTGGCCGATACTCGCTGGCCAAGTGAACTACAACTAGCCAGTACACCAACTTTCCACCCCTGGTCCCTTTTTTAACGTAACCCTAACACCGTGCAATTATTTGTTTCACGAAGTTTGCATACTTGATTGGTGGCTGACTAATAATACGTTTCCTTTCAGTAAATCTAGTTGTAGGCATTCAGAACTTTAACGATTGCCAAGATCTGAAATCTCCAACAATTTCTCGATAATTCAACCTCTTCTTCAGAGAGTAACAAGAGCTCGAGTTGCAGAACTTCAGCTTCAATAATCGAGCATCAGAGAACTTATTTCATATTCACAAGTACAAATTGCACAATCATTGCCACCTGGAGACGACGAAAAACGCATTCACTCTGACTATATAAAAAAATATAAATTCAAATTAATGCACATATCTCTCTTTAGAATATTCAAAAAGGCAAAGGGTACTATGATTAAATTGACTTAAATTCAATTAATATTCCATTGTGAAAAAATTAGTTTTAATTCAATAAAAAATTAGTTTTAAATATTAATAATAAATTTATTTTGAATAAATTTATTAATAATTATAAATAGTAACCTCAATAAATACTTTTTTATTCGCCTACATTTTAAAGTGTTACTTTATTACTGTAATTTGCTGCCCTAAAGTGTCACTTTTTAGCCATATATTTTGATGTCATAGCAACGTCCAAAAAAATAAAAAACATTTGTATTTGTTTAAATTTTAGAAAAAATTGAAATTTTTATCAAAGCAATCTTTCGATTCCAAATTTCCTAAACCAATTAAAATATTTGTTAATCTTTGTTGTCATAGTTATACGATTTGTTTGAAAAGAAATAACAAATATATTAGTCAAAGACTACTTGTTCAACATATTTTTATTTCTAAATTTATAAAATTTTTAATTCTTTCTAATTTTTAATTAGATTAACAATTTTTTTCAAATATTTTGCTTGCGGCGAATAAGAAATATTATATGATGCACGGACATAAGCCATTTTGGACTTAATGTGGGTGCAAATTTAGGCTAGTGCCTCGATTCGCAAACTGCACATACGTCCAAAAACTTTAGCTTTACGTCCTTGCATCATGATGTACTATTAAGTATTACATTCATGAGCCAAAAGTGAAATTCTTACCCCCACTTTTTTGGCATTTTTCGACGTTTTAGGACCTACTGATTCTAAAAAAGCAAAAAAAAAATGTATTACGGGAAAAAAATTGCCGACCGTCCGTCATTACCTACGAAATCTAGAAAACCGCTGGCGGGATCTCAATTCTGAAGGGATTTCTGGGGGGGGGGGGGGGGGGGAGGAAATTCTGGAGCGATTTCTTCGGGCAGGTCCGAAAGGACGATGTGTTTGATAACTGTACCGGAAGTGTGTCAACAAATCGCAAAGTGTGTCAAAACAAGGAAATTTGCATATTTTTTGCTTATAAAACTTTCATTTTAAGTGATTACGAGTAGGAAAAAAGAATGTGGAGAAATGATGGTCGGGATTGGCATGTGAGATCGAAAACTAGATTATAGCATTAGAAGTTTGTCAAAAAAATGTTGTCAAGTGTGTCAAAAGATTTTCATTTATTATTTTACCCAATTTTTTGGAAAAAAATAAAATTAATTATTTGTAATTGTATGACAAGATATTTTATTATTATTATAGAGAATTATGGCATTATAAATTTATCAAAAAAAAATAATGTCAAGTGTGTCAAAAAATGATTTCATTTATTTTTTAGCCAATTTTTTGGAAAAAAAAATGTAACTGTTTGTATGACGTAAATGTAATTGGACATGAAATTTGACATGGAAATTTTTGATTTTGTTATAGTTTTTGAAATATTTTTGGAAATTTGAAAAATGTTTGATGTTATTTAATTTATACAATATTTTTGGAATTTTGTAAGAAATATAAATTTGTGATTGTAATATTTTCTCAAAAGCTAAATGGAGAAGGTTTTGAGTAGTTTGATGACTGTATCATCTTTCCAGTAAATTATGTTAATTTATGATGTTAGGATCCTAAATTAACACTGGAGAGATTACTGGAGAGAACATTTGTTTGTTGTAGGGTAAAAACGTGTTTTTTTTACCTGCAGAATATTTCAATTATTTATTTTTCAATTGTGTAATGTTGCACTTTTAATCTGTTTTCTTGAGTGGCTAATAAGTAAAGTAAACTTTTAATATATTTTTTCTACTTCAAGCTACGAAAATATCATTTTAATATATAGTAAAACCTATGTGAAAGGGAAACTTTTTCTAAGTAGTGACTGAAAATGTTTTCAGTCACTAGGACTGAAAGTAAATAAGTTTCGGTGGTCGCCTACAGGTGGTGGTTATTTAAAGGATTGAATATTTGATTGAATATTTGAGATTGAATTTGATTTACTGTTTCTGTTGTTGTTTCGGTTGCTGTGTTTATTTCTGTCAATATCGCAGTATTTTGAAGGGATTAAATATTTTAAATATTTTGATCGAATGGAATCGAAACTAATCATTATATCAATTGTGTGTAATTAATTAATTAAACTAATAATGAGTGTTTTTTTCTCCGATAATTAACTGTCAGATATAAAATATATTCTCTGAGTTCTTTCCGCCAAAAAAAAATTCATTAAATAAATAAATAAATTTTATTAAAAAATTTATTTTTATTTGTTTTTAATTGAAACTTTACCTACAATTTTTTAAATTTATACTTTAAATGATGACTTCCAGTCGGTAAACAAAATATCTGTAATATCTGTAAAAGTTTTTAGAGGAAATATATGAACTATTTTCATTATTCATATTGTCAAATTCATCTACTAAAAACTTACGAAACGACATATCTAAATTTGACAGTGTAAAAAATAAACAAAATTGTATTTATATATAGCATTTTTACCAGTGTAAAATAATGTTATTATTGTGTTCGCCTGTTATTATTCCATCTGTAGGCGAACACAATAATAACATTATTTTACACTGGTAAAAATGCTATATATCCGGTAAACTGGTAAAAATGCTCCGGAAGACGCAAACCAATTACATGGATTAGAAAAATTGTTTCGGCAGAGCATCTCCAAATTATTGAATAATGCAATGAGTATCAACACTACGGATAGAAGTGTTAGAGATAATACTGAATAGCAATTATTGGCCGTCTGTACTGATAAGTTAGAATTTAAAATTTTATCGTTTAATATTAATGGGCGGCTTGCAAATAAAATATTTTATCCAAATTTTTTTAATTCTGTTAAATCATTTGATATGTTTCTGCGTTATGAAACGTGGGTGGAGGAAAAATATATTTGTAATTATTTGAAATTCTTTTAGTGCTTCAAAGTAGTATGGGTACCTGCTTGTAGACAAAACAAAAATGGAAGAGCTAAAGGAGGCTGTCTGTCTGAAAAGCAGTATAATTTGAAATTTATGAAGTTCGAAAATATTGATGTAATTCAGTGCAAATTTAACAAAACCGTTTATAATCTTATTCAAACCTATCTTAACTGCAACAAGTGGGAGACAGACTTCAATGTATTGAAGCACCTTATATCTGATACACAAGCAATAACGTAACGTTATCATAATAGGGGATTTAAATGTGCGAATAGGCTCAATTCAACAGCTTGAAGACGAAAACATCCTTTTGGGGAGGTCATGCCTTCTTCTACAGAGAAATTCTAAAGATAAAATTTTCGATCGAAAAGGTAAACAAATGGCGCGGGTTTTTGGAAGATATTGGAAATATTATTTTAAATGGGAGGACTAGAGGTGATTTTGAGGGAGAATTTACTTTCATCGGTGTAATGGGATCATCGGTAAATGACTTCTGTTGCGTACCCATGGAATTCTTAAACCGTAATTTTGATTTTTGTATAAATAAAGAAACTTTTTCTGATCATATGCCGATAGTTTTATAAGTATGCGAAAATGAGGTTTCCATGCAAAGTAAATTGTTCAAACTTCTTCCTAAACTTAAATGGGAACAACAAGATCCTTTAACGTACAGATACATTTTGGAATCAAAATTGAAAGAAATGGAAAATGCCAACGTCGCTTCTTTGACAAACATTATTTATGAGTCAAGCAACCGCAACTCAGGGGTACTACCACTGAACGTTCATAAAAATTTCATATCTAAATGGTTTGATTTTGAATGCTGGAACGCAAGGAAGACGTCATTTCAGTTGCTAAACTTGTACCGTAAGCAGGGATCAGAGTACATTCGTAGCTTATACTTGAGTGCTAGTCCAAGTACAAGGAGGTGTTAGCTAGGAAAAAGCAAGAGTATGACCAAAAGTTGGTAGACAAACTTAGTAATGACAAACTTAGTAAAAGATTCCAAACAATGGGGTCTAGCACTGAAGAAAATTCGTAACCAAAAGTTGGTCTGTGGCAACAAAATTGGAATGGCTGACCTCGTGACTCATTTTAAATCGCTTAGTAATTCACTACCTTCAGTTTCAACCGTAAATTATGAAGAGCTACACATTACTTCTTGGATGAGGACATTGCGATCGATGAGATCTTACTAACCTTGCACAGGGCAAAGAATGGCAAAGCACCCGGTTTTGATAGAATACCCTATGAATTTTATAAAAATGCGCCGATTTCATACATTGAAAAACTGAAAAATGTGTTCAATAGAATATTTTCGAATAAAGAATTCCCAGACTCATTTATTATATCAATTATTTTTCCGTTACATAAGAAAGGAAATGTAGATGTCGTTGCTAATTATAGAGGCATCTCTTTCATGGATGCTGTAGCCAAACTTTTTACAGGTGTCTTATTACAGAGGTTTGAGTCATGGGTTGAAACATTTGGTATATTGAATGAATGTCAAGCGGGATTTAGAAAAAGTTATTCTTCTACTATGGATTGCATATATTCCCTAACCAGCATCATTAAGATTCATTGTTCGAAGCCAAAAAGAAAATTGTACCCCTTCTTTGTAGATTTCAAATCAGCATTTTATAGTGAGGATAGAGACGCAATGTTTTACAAGCTTCACATTGAAGGCATATCATCCAAGTTTGTCAATACCATCCGTAAATTATATGAAAACACAGTTTCATATGTCTGGTACAGGGAAATGGTTTCATCTTGGTTCAATACCAATGTAGGACTTAAACAAGGTTGTATTTTAAGCCCTCTATTGTTTGCGTTGTTTTTAAATGATCTCAATGAAGAACTTGGAGGTGGTCTATACATTGGAGATCAGCGAATTAACGTTCTCATGTATGCAGATGATATCGTTATTTTTAGTGATTCATCCGAAACTCTCAGTAAGATGATAAAGTCACTTGAACTATACTGTAGCTTGTGGAATCTTACAATAAATCTAGCCAAATCTAAAGTGATGATTTTTGGTGCAGGTGGAAGAAGATCTATAAACGAACGTTGGCATTTCCAGGGTACCGAACTCGAAATAGTCACATCGTACGTATATCTTGGAATAGAACTGACCCCAAAATTATCGTTCAAGCTACATCTACGTAAAAAGTTATCATCAGCGAAATCCAACATAAATAGTATATGGAACGCAACCTTTGGAAAGCATGATATACCTCTTAGTAGTAAGTTAAAGATATTTGAAGCAGTTTATAGATCCTTCATGTGTGCGCAAATTTGGGGATATGTCGAATATGATGATGTCGAAAAACTTCAAAGATTCTTCTTAAAAAGACAACTTTGTCTTCCATCAAGCACACCAAATTATATGTTGCATTTCAAATGCAGTGTTACAAAACTTCACGTTTATACTCTAAAACTACATTTTAATTTTGTCCTTGGAACTTTGAAGCTTCACGATAACCGACTACCGAAAAAACTAACTAAAATTTTAATTGACAAAAAGTTGTCCTTTATGAGCGATTGGGTACAATTGGCTGAAATATGTGGCACTACTCTAAACGTGAATAATGTAACACTGGATGAACTTAAATCTGACTTATTAGAAATACTTCAACAACTGACCGAAACACACAAAACAGAGTTTACAAACCAAGCTAAAAACGCTACGCTACATAAAGAATACAGATTGCTCGATTGCACAGCAGGTAGATGGCAGTTTAAAGATGGTGTCTCTGTACATAAAATGATGGTACTCTTCAAAACTCGCGGAGCACTTATAAATGTTAACGCACGAGCATTGCAAACACAAACCAGTGGAATCTGTTCATTATGTTGTTTAAATAAATTAACGTTTTCGTTACAGACATACCTGTTTGATAGACATACCGTTACCTGTCCCGTGCTTTATCATATTCGTAGGAAATATTTTGGTACACGAATATTAAACCATTCGGAAGTCATAGAGTATTTAAATGGAAAAGATTTTGATAAATTATATTTATATATAGTAGAAGCAAACACATACAGATCATTTTTGGTTAATGGATATAATGTTTGATTTTGCGAGCCCGACTTAGTAACTTAATCTGTTGAATGGTATATTTTAAATAATTTAGCGAAACTTGTATGATTGTATTAAAGTTATTTTTGTCTTAGAGAAATATTTAACTTAAAAGAAAAATAAATCTTATATATTAATACGCTAAATAAAAACTTTGTACAGCCTAAGGCTTTTTTATTCGAATTTTGATTCATTTCAAATTTTTACTGCTAACTGATATTAGTGTAACTTAGATATGACAGATTTTTTGGATTTTTCGGATCATAAATAAAAAAGTTATAGACGAATTAAAATGTATTTTTGAATTCAACGGCCTCCCACATACAAAATGAAAATGGAATTGCCCAAGTATATATTTTTTTTCACAAAAACGATAAGTAGGCTACAGACCTTCAATCAAATTGTCAATCAATTCGAAAACGAAAACAAACGAAATAAAATTTAGTGTAAAAATCCCCTAAATTTTATTTCGTTTATTTTCGTTTTCAATTGATTGAAGGTCTGTAGCCTGCTTTAAGACAAAAAAACACGAAACAACAAACACGAAATAAGAAAATTTAGATTATGAAATGCTTTTGGGGGGGATAAACGTAATATTTTTCTTTGTTTTTAAATATTATTATAGACTGCAAATTTTTCTTATATTTTCAGTTATTATTATTTTTATGATTTTCGAAATAAGAAAATTTAGTTTATAAAATGCTTTTGGGGGGATAAACGTATTATTTTTCTTTGTTTTTAAATATTATTAGAGACAGCAAATTTTTTTTATGCTAGGAGGGCCCGGCGTGCTTCGCTACGCTTATAAATAAAGTTTTTGCGTAGACATTTTGTTGACGTAGAAGCAATGATTTCAAAAAGTTAAGGTAGAGATCAAATAAGCTTATTTGAAAACTTATTTGATCGCTAATTTTTCATATATCCGAACTGATCAGCTAGAGTTCTGATTATTTTTCATTCATATTTCTAAAAAGAAAAATTAAAAATTATATGCTAACATTTCTCATTACCACTTTTTGAAATCATTGCTTCTACGTCAACAAAATGTCTACGCAAAAACTTTATTTATAAGCGTAGCGAAGCACGCCGGGCCCTCCTAGTATTAAAAATTCTAACAATCAAATTTACGATCTCAAACTATCATACCAAACACACACATTACAAAATTGTCGCTGAAAAAAATACAACAATCAATAATCAATTTTTTATCCTCTTTCATTCACAAACAATATATATTAAAAATTCTAACAATCAAATTTACGATCTCAAACTATCATACCAAACACACACATTACAAAATTGTCGCTGAAAAAAAATACAACAATCAATAATCAATTTTTTATCCTCTTTCATTCACAAACAATATATATCTAACTAAATACTCAACGTAATAATATATAAGATAAAACAACAAAAAAAAATAGCGTCCATACTCTCCTAGATCAATGCATAAACTGAAAAGAAAATATAAAATACTATAAACAAAAAAAAGATTTGGACGATTCCATTGGATCCATTTGATTTGATTTGAGGGGAGGCAGTTGAATTCAAAAATACGTTATAATTCGTCAATAACTTTTTTATTTATGATCCGAAAAATCCCAAAAATCTCTCAGATCTAGGTAACACTAATATCAGTTAGCAGTGAAAATTTGGAATGAGTGAAAATTCGAATAAAAAAGCCTTAGGCTGTACAAAGTACAAAGTTAACGTATTAATATATAAGATAAATAATAATAATAATAATATTTTTGGAATTTTGAAAAAAGTTTGTACTTTTGATTTTGTAATAATTTTTGCAATATATTTAGAATTTTTGAAAAAAGTTTAATCTTTGATTTTGTAATAACTTTTGGAATATTTTTAGAATTTAGAAAAAAGTTTGATTTTATTGAATTTTTACAATATTTTTGGAATTTTAAAAGAAATATAAATTTGTGATTGTAATATTTTCTCAAAAGCTAAATGGAGAAGGTTTTGAGTAGTTTGCTGATTGTATCATCTTTAACTAAATTATGTTAATTTATGATCTGTTATAATTTTCCGGCGACGAATTGATGTTTCGTGTTAGTTTTGTAATAAATTTCTAAACAGAGATAAAATATTTGTACTTTTACAGAGTTTTATGTTTGATATACATCGCTGCTGATAACTAAAAACAATGTCTTCATAAAAGTTTTATGTCGAAAACTATATCAAAATCCTTAACCAAAACCGAAGTCTCGATATCTCAGAGCTGTGAGATTTCAGCCCCTTTTATATTTTTATAATTAGAACTACGCGAAATTTTAAACATTGGTTAGAAATTATTTAAAGTATTTGGTGGATATTAGCTCACATATAGTGAGAACACTATGTTTCCAGAGCTGAGGTGAAGTCAGCCCATGAATGAATTTTAAAGTAATTCAATTTAAATTAATACATGTTACTCTGTCGGAAGTATAAAATGTTGTATTGGGTTCGTGTTTAATGAATTTTATTCGCTTGCATTGTAAAGTTTTGCCCGAAAAATAAAATATCATTAAATACTTACTCAATAAAATACTATTATTTATGGGGAACTACGACTTAATTTCTGACATTTTCTTAAAACAACCACAACTTTTTATTGAAGAAAATCCACAGGTGATTTTGTAAATCCTTGTTCTTGAACTATTCTTCACATGTCAATACACAGCTCTGCATATCAGTTCCAATAATTAAGTTTATCCAAACTTAGGTTTCAAATCTTATTTCAATTGTAATTCAAAACGATTAGTTTCAGATTTAAAAAGCGATTAACTCAATTGGTTAGATTGTACATTTTAATAAAAATATATAACACTTATGTATGAGTAATTTTATTTAGTATAATGTGTTTGCTCGGTTAATTAAAATCATATAAATATGAACAGTGTAGTTATATTGTTGGCGTTAGCATTAACATATGTTGTCAATGCATTAGAAACCATTACGTTTTATGAGCGTATAGAAGGTGATCAAGAATTGTTTTCAGATTGGAAAAATGCAACGGATACGTACGGTTTCAGCACTCCAGCTGAATTCCAATGGTTTGGAAAAAATGAAACGTTTACACAAGTTTCATTTCAAACGAATGAAGTGAACAATTTAATTTTATTTACTTGTTTTTTATTGAAAAAGTTTTAATCTTATTTCAGTGGTTAGAAAACTCATGTGCAAGGTTATTAGAGCCGAGCACAATTATGTCTGATTATAAACGGAGATTCCAAGCAGATGTGATTGAAGTTTTTCAAAAAGTTACAATGATTGTTTATGGATTCAAAAATCAATATTTAGACGAAACAAATGGCAATTTATAATAACGTCCAAATGCACATTTATATAAACAACAACACACGATTATTGATTACTAAAAATAAATGTAAGAATAGATGTTTGAAGACATAAGTATTATTATTACATGTTATCGATTAATTTTTTAGATTTAGATGCTAGAACTTAACGTTATCAAACCTTTGATTATTTTATATACTTTGGTCTCACTATTTACTTTTATTTTATAACTTATCTTTAAGTTTTGACACAGCAACTTTTTTTTAATCAAATCACAAGATCTCCCACTTAAATTTTTTTTTCAACGCGTTTTTAGTTTTTTTTTTAAATTCAATAAAAAAAAGGAAGATATTAGTCCCAATAAAAAACTTGTTAAAATTATATTACCAGTATTTGCCTCAACACTCCTCCCTTAGTGCCATCACTTGTGGAACGATATGATGGAGAGAAGAAATGTCATTTAGTATGCCGTAGCATAAGTAAAGGAGCAAGAGTTTTAGTAGTTCAACCTGCTCGAGTAGTAGCAGCACAAGTGTTAAAGGTGAAGGTTTGTGGTGTTATATTACATTTTATCTTTTTAGCCGTTTTAGTGGTGTCTGTGTTGTGTTTTCCAACTTCCGTAGAAGTGAAAGTGAAAGATAAAACTTCAAAAAATTGTACGTTGTGTGCTGGAGACAGTACTTTGTCTCCACGATTAAGACTGGGAGACGATAGAGGTTGTATGAGTTTTTGTACTGGGAGACGATGGCAGTTGAATCAAGATATCTTCAGATTCTGACCTTAGACATGATTTTAACCTTTTGGTAGAGACTCGCATGTGTTGACTTTTACGATAAAACAAAGTCAATATTTTTGCTGAAAAATTTTCCAGAAAGATGGATTTGCGTACCATAAACCAGTTCTGCAGATGAAGATTAGAAATCTTCACTAAAAATTGCTCGCAAACCAAATAGCATTGAAGATAATATCCATGTCCAGTCTGTGGATTTGAGCGTTCGATGCCAATTTTCAATGTGACCATTACATTTAGGATGGTATTAAGGATCGATTCGAATTGGAATCAGTGACAATTACTGAAGGAACTCCGAAACGAGCAATCCAATAAGAATAGACTACTGATGTTGCCATTTCAGTAGTGAGTTCATGAGGATAGCCTCAGGCCAGTGAATATAGCGGTCAATAATTGTGACACTATAACGTTTGTCATCAGAAGTAGGAACTGAACCAAATATGTCCAAATGTACCTCAGAAAATCGTTGTGAAGTTGAGGCATAGTATATCTAAAACAGATTCCGTGTGCATAAAAATTTTGGCATTTTTGCAAGCCAGGTAGTTCTGTGGAATTTGTTCAACGTACTGTTTAATGGATGGCCAAATGATCTTATCCGTAAGGATTTTGGCGGCACTGTTAATCCCTGGATGGGATAAACTGTGTAGGCTATTAAAAACGGATTGATGAAATTGCCATCGAGCATTACAGCAAATTAAGCAGTTTGAGCACTTAATTTTAGATGATGTTTTGCTTTGAGCCAAAAATTGAAATGCTCTTTATATATTTCCTCTCCATTCTATTCGTCTTTGCTTTTCGCCACAAAAAATCATTTTTTACTGATTTATCTCACCGGCTTTCAAATATGTTCAAAAATCCCAATAATATTTCAGCATCCTGAAGTTTTTAAAGAGTTTTTTCCCTATTTCCAATTTTTACTATGCGAGCGATGCATAATGTATGAAAAGGGGCACCCTCCGCATGCTATTTCGGAAAACATAGTACAATAATGGTGCAAATTCTAGAAGCCAGAAGCCACGGATAAACATATTTGTAATGTATTTGTAATGGATAGTCTGGACTAATGTCAGAACGTAGTGTGTTACAGTCGCAGTTTCCTTAGTTGTTGTTCCTTATATTAATCCGTAACACTTGTAATAGATTCTCATCCCTTCATCATCAATAGTCATATTTCGTGTAGTTTCCTTAACCCATAGTTTCCTTATATTTCTTAAAATCTACTAAATCTGCAATAGCCGGACAAACGTATAGGAGAAAGAAAATTGCACTAATTACCTTGATTTGTTTATTCATTAGTATAACATAATATTGGTCAATTTGAATTAATTAATAGTTTTCATTAATCATCATCCGTGTAACCACTAAAAATTAATCAGAATTTAATCTTGCAACGCACTAAAATTGACGCGCGTTGTACTTCCATTCGATTGATCTCGCCTTACTACTTGAGTTTGAACTTTTTTAAAAACATAAACCGTAATGGAACAACGAAATTCTCGGAACCTCATAACAGCTACGTGTATTTTGTTTCCAATCGACAACATACAACGAATTACTATTTTTGCTTTGTTAAACATTTGATTTGTCTTTGTATGAGTGTTTTGCTTTAAACAATCCTTCCGTGATTGATCTGAACTTCACTGTATTGATATTGCCGAATGTAGTTATTAAATGTCTAAACATCATAACATTGATCGCATCTGTATTTGATTCATTTTGAATTCAATTATACATATTATGGATGTGTCGGAAATATTCTGTGTCCAAACCATATCTTCGTACAATATTGTCAAATGGCAAACGGTTTTGTGAACTATAATAAGTTCCCAATAATTTGAAAATCTGATGTAAATTAATTATATTACATCTAAAACACTGTATTCGAGTTATTTCGAGGAAAAAAATTTGACTATATAATGAGCCACTGTACATCGTTCCCTCTCTTAGTCTTGATTTATCATTCGATTATCTAATTGGAATTCATGACATTGACTTGTGGAGATGTCATTGTAAATTTAATGAGTTGGCATTTAAAATTTTGGGAATGAAAAATTTGGATTTTAAAAATCCGGCCAATTTGAGTAAAAGTTCATATGTTGTGTTGTGCTAGTTTAATTTAAAACAAAACAAACAAAAAAATAAAATCTATATGTTTGTGTTGTAGAAGTCTAAACTCTTTTAGTTTTGATTTCCTTTTTCTATTGGAATTTATTGTGCCGTGTTAGTTAAATTAACAAACCAAAAAAAAATATATATGTTTTGTGCCGTTTTATGAGTTTTCAAATAACAAGAAGGAAAGGCCACACAACGGTACGTCTTAATTATACAGAAAAATTCAATTTAATAAATGTTAAACGAAATAAAAATATTTCTATTTGTTTGTGTTGCGTAAATTAACAACCAACAATATATATACGTATATAAACTGCGACGCATGTGAGTTTTTTTTCAATGGTGACTCTTTGTTTTGATGCGTGTTCAATTTGACATCGGATGTGTTATGTTGAGGCCGGGTATTTGAGTTACTTATTATCTCGTTTATTGTCGTGTGAAAATTCTACCTTATTAAATTCATGTTAAGTTATGAAAATTCTAACTTATTAAATTCATGTTAAATAAAAATTCTAAATTACTAACTTTATGTTAAGTTATAAAAATTATAAAAAGTTTTAAATTCATGTTAAGTTATAAAAACTGTGAAAAGTTTCAATGTCAATAGGGTATCAAATTAATTATTAAAGAAAAAAAAAAATCTAAACGACATAGTCTAACCAATTGAAATCGAAAAATCGTAACTACTCGGTGTAACGGAGTTGTTTCATGTTTTGGTTTCTTTTCTGATACGTGTTTCTAGTCATAATTAACGTAACTCGAACTATAAAAGCTTTTAAATTGTTAAATTAATTAAGAATAGTGTTGTCCTATAGTGTAGAATATCAAATTACAAAATCAGTAATCTAAGAAGTTGAGAATATTAATATAGTGGTAGATGGATGAACAATTTTCTTTTCATCGTATGAACATATTTTTTTCCAATACCAATGTATAGAATAATTAATTAAATTAATCTAACTGGCAGATGATAGTGAATCAGATTACTGTTAAATAAATTTGTATGATAGTACCTTCGTGTTTGTTATTTGCACTACATTATTTGGATTTCAACGCATACGTCAACCAGTACCTTTTACCGTATTGCTTCACCATCATTGTTACAAAATTATTACAGTTCTAACTCAACAAATAGTTTGACTGGTATTATTACAATTTATTGCTTCTTTTGGATTTCAACGCATACGTCAACCATTACCTTTTACCGTATTGCTTCACCATCATTGTTACAAAATTATTACAGTTCTAATTCCTCAAATAATTTAACTAGTATTGGTACAATTGATTACATCATTATTTGGATTTCAACGCATACGTCAACCAGTACCTTTTACCGTATTGCTTCACCATCATTGTTACAAAATTATTACAGTTCTGACTCAACAAATAATTTAACTAGTATTGGTACAATTTATTACATCATTATTTGGATTTCAACGCATACGTCAACCAGTACCTTTTACCGTATTGCTCCACCATCATTGATACAACATTATTACAGTTCTGACTCAACAAATAATTTAACTAGTATTGGTACAATTTATTACATCTTTTTTGGATTTCAACGCATGCGTCAACCATTACCTTTTACCGTATTGCTTCACCTTCATTGATACAAAATTATTACAGTTCTATTCAACGAATAATTTAACTGGTACTGGTACAATTTATTACATTTTGTTCTTGATTTCAAAACATCCTGCAACCGTTATATGTCAACGTATTCGTCCGTAATTGCTATAATTGTTACCATACTCACCTGTGATTGTAACTTGATTCGGCGCTTATGTTTACAACCAGATACAACGTTTCTACTTATCATTTTTGAGTCAACAATATTTTACATCCATTACATCATTTTTGATTCAGCCAGAATTTTACATCAATTACTTCATTTCTGATCCAACAAAATTTTACGAATATATATAACGTTTCTACACATCATTTTTGATTCAACAATATTTTACATCAATTACATCAGTTTTTGATTCAACACTATTTTACATCAATTACATCATATTTGATCCAACAAAATTTTACGAAGTTATATAACGTTTCTACTTACCATTTTTGATTCAACAATATTTTACATCAATTACATCAGTTTTTGATTCGACACTATTTTACATCAATTACTTCATTTTTTTTGATCCAACAAAATTTTACAAATTTATAAAACGTTTCTACTTACCATTTTTTTTGATTCAACAATATTTTACATCAATTACTTCATTTTTGATCCAACAAAATTTTATGAATATATATAACGTTTCTACACATCATTTTTGATTCAACAATATTTTACATCAATTACTTCATTTTTGATCCAACAAAATTTTACGAATATACATAACGTTTCTACTTAACATTTCGTACCACGTTTGTACGTGCAATTTCATTCAACCTTGTTATCATACCAAATATTGTCGAGAGATTCCTAACGTGATCCACGTGCGGATGGAGGGCTGATGGAAGCAGAATAGGAGGACGGGGTTTAATCATGGGGTGAGTAAATTTATTTTTATTACTTAGGTCCTAATGATAAAGGGGTGTGAATGTGAGTGTGTGTGTGTGTGTGTGGGCGTATGTGAGTGAACGTGGGGGTTGGACGTGTTGATCGTGGGTCTTTCGCAACCGGGGTCGCCAGAGTCTCCATTTTTCCACTTGTATTTCTTTCCATTTCTGAATATTTTCGTTAATAGCGTACATTTCTGTATTTGTGCTGAAGTAGCAGGGTTTCTTTATCGTTCCCATGGGCTGCAGCTGGCTTGGGGCAAGAAAATCAATCTCGCTAGGTACGCTTCCTGCTAATTCCTTCTCATTGGTTCGCCAGTGAGAAAGCGCTTCATTACATATTCGTAAAACGTAGCTGATGTAATTCATTCACTTTCTGTGTATCCATATTTAAAATTTCTGGTGGAATACGTCTTTTATATGGAGATAGAACATTAGGTGGAGGGAGCATTCCCTATGGTATTCGCTGTTATTAGAACCGTATTATGTTCTTTAGAATCGTTCGCCACAATTCTGTTAATTTTTTCGATCTTTTTTGAACAAGAACCTTTTCTTTGGTATTAGGAAAAGGTGGATCATCACAGTTAAAGACCCTCGCAGGATCGTTTATCACATTTCCTTCTCCAAAGTTTTATTTTACTTCACCATATTCTTGTAGTCTCCGACAGATGCTGTGATATTTCGGCATGCCTTTTGAGAAATCCAGCTCGACCTGGGCTTCTATTTTTAAAATTGTTCTTTTTATTCAAATTTTTTATTAGAAGCGTAACGCATTCAAGTAACTAAAGTTCAGTTATGGGAAACCCTGTTTTACCTGCATCGATTTACCTTACGATCTTCTACGTCGTTGGTGCAGCCGAAAAGGTAAGTAATGAACCTAGAAGTTCCCGGTAACTTCAATTCAGTAGAACACAAACAAGCGTTTTTTTACAGTTATAGATAAGAAAACATTATGGCCACATCCTTCTAATTCCTAATGGCTCTGTATATTTGAATTGAACCAAACTTGCATCTTTCATTAAAAATAGAGCAAGGAGGTAGCTCTGATGATCGAGAACATCGGAAATTCTTTTAGATTGATCCATTATTTGATTGTTCTTTTAACATAAGAAAACTAATTCTGTTTATTTTTCTATAGTTCATCGATGCTTGTGCTGTGTTTCAACAAACGTTTGCACAAAAATTGATTACATCAATCATTGTGCGTTTTTAAAACTAATGTGCCAAATGTGGTCCTTCAAAATGTTATCAAAATACACGCCAAAATTAAATATTATTATCTTTGAGTGTTTTCAACGGATTTGTTGATTAAACTTTTAGTTATCGTTAGATTAAAGCTGATATGCGGAACAAATGTGCTTTCGTTTGTAGTAAACGTTATTTGTTGACTGAGTGAAGGCATAAAACTAAAATGTGTCGTGTTCGTATTTTTGTTGTTTTAACTTTATTAAGTCTTACCACCGCACTTGGACCTATTGTTTATTATGAACGAGAAGAAGGTGATCAATTATTATATTCAGCATCAGATAATATAACATCAGCTACACCTGAATTTATTTCTGTGATGTTTGAATGGTTGGGTGGCAATGAAACGTTTACTCAATTATATATAAAAACAAACACTGTAAGCACCTAGTTGATTTATATATCAACTTTTTAAAAATAAACTTTTAATCCACATTTCATTATAGCCTGCAACAGCAGTTTTACTGACTCCTGCCATTGGATGGCCCGGTTTCAAACGAGAATTTACGTTGCGTGTATATTCAACGACGACAGAATTAATTGTTAATCTTTTTGTGTATGGATTTGCTAATCAATACGAAGATAATATTAGAAGAACGATGCATAATAAAGAGTCAATCGTGGATCAAAAAGGTTATATTCAAACGACATTGGATAATCAAAATATTATTACTTTAAATGAAATGGATAGTTCTTGAATTAATTAAAATAATTTGTGCTGACGGATTTAGAAAAATAAAAATAAAAAAGCAAATATTTTTTTTTCAGAGAATCAGATTGTCGAACTCTTTCTAGTACCAAGTCTGAGCTGATATGTACTTTATTCCAACTCAAATATTTTCAACTAAACTACCTATCTGGGGCTGGTAAGTGTTGAGAAGAAGCCCTTATTGATCATGTGATGCACTTTCATCCTTAATTAATAACTCCCTCTTCGAGCAAGCAATAACGAGCCATCATCCAGGATGAAACCATATTTAAGATTGAGGGTTCCACGGTTGACTAAAAAGTTCATGCACCAGTACCTCTAAGATATCCTTAATATCACCCAGCCATGTCACCACGAAAATATCACCCAAGCCACGATCGCTGTAAACGAAAAAGTTTTGTTACTTTTAGAAGTAGAAGAACATAAAATCTTCTCCTACCTAGCGGCCGTCTTGATGTCGTCTGTGGATCGTTTAA
Organism: Diogma glabrata; assembly: GCA_963693315.1. Lineage (NCBI taxonomy): Eukaryota > Metazoa > Arthropoda > Insecta > Diptera > Cylindrotomidae > Diogma > Diogma glabrata. The sequence goes on along the minus strand of OY856188.1, from coordinate 274,545,438 downwards.
TTTATCCACAAATATAAAAAAATCATTTGCACTGGTAAATTCTCAAACTTTTTAATAATAATTATGTTTTTTCATCAAATGATGACTGTACACTCTGCAATTTTAAAATGTTGTATTTCTCTTTTTTAATATTAACTATTAACCTTTTTTATTATATAGTTTTGTTTGAATCAAGTCATTCTGATTAACAAACGATTCTGATTTTAATAAACTATCATTTGTCCCTACTATATATTGGTTTGTAAATCCATAAACAATCATTCTGACGGTTAATTCCGTGGCAACATTAAAAATGGTGGCTGAGAATCTTCGCTTATAGATAGGGCCAGTAGGTTGTGTCAATTCTGCCATTTCCCACTAAAACGAAATTAAAAAACTTTTGCAAACAAAAACATTTTCTAAAAAAAATGATTTATTCACATCGTTTGTTTCAAAAACCACTTGAGTGAATGTTTCATTATTTCCAATCCATTCGAATGAAACCGAAATACGTTCTTCTACTTTCGATGTTGTATTTTTAAATTCTGTATACAATTCTTGATCACCGTCTTCCCGCGAATGAAATGAAACTACTTCTATACCAACTGCACTGTTGACATGTAGCAATGTTAACGTAAATAATATAACTACACGAAACATTTTTGAATGCTTTTAATTACAACGAATAAATAACTGAAACTTAGTGATTGAACTATTTGTAATGGTTTATATATAATTATTATTATCAATTTTTATCGTTAAGAATTGAGAAACAATTAACTACAAATGTTGACTTGACAACAAATTGTAAAATTGATTAAGATAATATGAGTGAAATTTTTTGTAAAAATATTTTAAGTTTGGAATCAAAATGCTGGAGGCTTTAGAATATTTCAAAGTTTTATAGGTGAATTTAATTTATAGTCTTCTTGTAGGAGTTAGCCGGAACCTTTTTTATTTTTTTAAGGAAATTGATCCCTGGGTTTTTAATATTGCCCAGAAAGTCAGTAAACAAGTGAGAATCCAGTGTTATGCAAAGTTTATCTGTAAAGTGACTCAATTCCTGTTAAGATTGTAATGAACACTAGACCTGCTAGTGACCTACTAGCAAGAAACAATCGGAAGACTGCGGTCCTAGCGAGGCTTCTATTCTAGCGAGCTTCGGCCTTATGAGTGCAAGAAGTAATATCCCCCAGTCCAGTACAAAGGATAAAACATGCACCTATATGAGATGGTGTTAACAGAAAAAAGAAAGAAGAGGCACTCTGAAGACGTCAAAAGCTGAAAAAATCAAGATCAATTCACATCATCACCAATGTGACTGTATTTTTTACATTAAAAATGAAAAATTTGCCTCACTCACCCCATGATTGTTCGGGATCCACCTCTTTCTTTGAAAACTTAATACCCAGATCTGTAATATTTGATGTTAAAAAATATATATAGGCAATTGTTGAAATTGTTAGACATAGAATAATTGATGGAACATTAATATAGGTACCCAGATATTTTTAACTTTTTTACATACTCAACTACTCGAATATAGTTGTTACTCAACTACCCGAATATAGTTTAATATGTTTAATTTTTCTTACGGATCTATATTTAAACTAAATTTTCATTATAAAACGGTAATCCGTTTTATTCCGAGAGTTTAAAAACAGGAAGACGAATTCAACATACGGCCTCTGGCCCAGGAAAATCTTACTTTCGGTATGATTTACAAATCATGTAAAATAAAAAAAAAATATCTTTCAAAATTAATAGAAATATTTATGTAAAAATTATGAATATAGCAAAAATAAAACTTAACTTAATTTGGAGATAGATGTTATTCGTATAATCCATTTAGCTCAAATTGTGATTAAGGTATTGAATGCCTTAATCCTCAAATTCCATGAAATAGTTTCTACACTTCGACTCGCGCAATCGACAAAATCATAAACGGTTAATTATTACTAGCAGTTAGTATGATTCACCTAAACTCTTATCATTACGATGTAACTTTCAACAATTAAAATACAAACTACTTTACTCCAAATAAATTCTGTATTATATTTAATAAATTCTATATTTTTCTATTTCTGTACTTGTAATAAATTCTATATTTTTCAATAATTTCATAATATTGAATTTTTACAAACATAATTAACAGTAATCTTTAATTGACTTGGGATGAACACTTTGCTTTAGGTTATTATAAACATTTTTCTGTCACATTTAAAAATAAAATTTACATGTACTATTATTTTGTTTATATTTCTTTTAGTTTTCAATTGATTTTTTTTCCTTTTATATAAAATAACACTAGCTAAAATATACATTAATAGCAATAGAACTAACAATTTGAAATACTGACTTATCTTTTCATGTTTGTTCATCCATTTCGTTTAGTGAAATAATAAAAAAAACGAAAGAGCAAAACCCACATTACAAGGCGATCCAAATTATAAAAAATGCATTTTTATAATGCAAATCACCTATATCAAAACAAAAATGAAACAGCCCATAATACAAGATATGAGAAACAAAAAAATTACACTTTTCGCATATGAAAATGAAAAAAAAAACGAAAATAAACTTAACAGTAAACACAATATAATATTAACAAATATTAATGGAACAAAATAAAGGAACATTTATAAAAAGATTGCTTTCAATTGTTTCTCTTATTTCCCTTTCCATACGATTGTTTTTCTATATTCAATATCAATTTAACCAAAAAAAATTGTACTATTAATTCAACTGATTTAAAATACAAATCATAATATCAAAATTCTCGGTTAACAAAAATCCAAGTTAATATAAAGAAAATATCCTGAATCAATATCACACAAAATTTAGAAAGTTTAGACAAATGAACTTTTACGGAGAAAACAGCTTGATCTCCTTAGACTCATCTGTCCAAATATTTTTAAGGAGTTTTCTAAATCTGCAGTGTACATTAAAATTGTAAAACACCTGTTGATATTCTTATGTGTCCGCATGACAAGGTGACCAGTTTAGGATCTTGTTTACTTGCTGCAGCCCGGATGCAACAATATTTACTTAAGGCATCCGTATAGTACCCGCAACCGTTATCAGGTATCGTTAGGGAAATGTGACTCTGTTTCTTCATTTAAGATTATCTTTTTTTTATCTCTAGTAAGAATTGTAGTATCTTAATTGCTGTGACTTTTCTTTGTTAAGATACTGTCCTATACGTTTCTTCTCTACTTGCCCACCGTGGTCTATAAACAGAGGCCTTCTATATTAAATAACTGAGTATTTGGCATTTTTCATCTATCCTTGCTGATCTAAATTTAGCGTTTGTCCTCATCCTTATATCTCCGAACTGCCCAACTAGCTAATAGCACCAAGTTTTGGGTTTCTAGCAACGCGAAAAAATTCCAGTTCATCCTGATGAGAAACATTGCATTCTTGCATGAGACTGTAATGTTCTTTGGTGTATTTGTGTAAAAATTGTGTCCGGTTTTAAGCATTACTGTTTACTATTGCTCACAAGCTTCCTTCCACTTCAAATTTTCAGCTTTAGGGAAGGTTTATTTTTCTTTCGTCCACACTACTTACAATGGTTATCTTCCGTTTAATTTTTTATCGTTTTTTTTTTTTGTTTTTTTAACGTAATTGCAACGAGTTCAAGGGGTAAATTACGCTCCAACATGTCAGAGTCCAGTTCGGAGTCAGGCAACCTACTCATTGAAGCTTCCCGGTATCCGAAAGGTTTTACTTGGGGCTAAGTTTTTTTATAAATAGATCCAGGTGAATTGAGTCAGCACGGGTCAACAAACATGAAGCAACGAGAGTGCGATTGATAACTTTTTACTTCAAACGTTCATATTAACTATGGTAAAGCCGTACTGGTAATCGCTTTCCAACAAACAATATGAACTCACAAAGTCATGGAAATTCCATTAACGTTGGATGGACAGAAACTTTCCAACTTTATTACAAAGCACAACCCAGTGAAAAAACTCATTATTAGTATTTTAAATCACTGTCACTATCTGTTAAGAAAAATTACAAAAACCGATTCACCGTCCAAAAATTTGTCGACGTGGTCTACCTCGTGATCTTTATTATAACTGGATCTATGAATCCAGTTATGATCCGGGATATTAAAAATAAAAGAAAGCTCTATACGGCCTAAGCCAGGAAAAATCTCTAATAAAAAAAGGTTTAATGGACCATGATGGCCTTATAATAATTCAAAAAGAAAAGAAAATTTATAATTTTATATAAATATAGTAGAGAATAATGAAAAAAACTGCTCTATTGATATTTGTTTTGATCATCCAGCTAATGTTTAATGTCGTTAGAAACTTTCGTCCTTGTATGTCTCTTGGCACATGTGGTGGCCTTCCTCAATTCACAATCACCCCGTTTCCTCAGGGCAACTTATAACATTTTGAACTTTTATAGAAATATAATTTTATTTTTGTTATGCCGGATAGCTCAAAACCATATTAAAACTGAAACACTGAATTACGCAACAAACAAATAATCACTTGAAAATCTCTTGCCAATTTCACAGAAAAATTTAAACTTTTAATTTACTAAAATAAAGAAATCAATTTATCAAAAACCAAATCAATATTTATACAAATCAAAATATAAAAAAAACTTACATTAGTTTAATCTTGAATGTTGTTTTCATATTGTATTTTATGCATGTATGCATGTATTTTATCCCTGTATAACAGGGAAAAAAAACTTTACAAAGGAAAGTTATATGATTACGTTTAATATGATAGATTTTTTCATTATAAAATGCAAGGTGCGTCATCACTTCATTATTTCTTTATTTTCGTTTGATAAAAAAAATTGAAATAGTAATGTATATTAGGTTATATACATTAAAATGTAAACAAAACATAAACACAATGATATCAGTAAATAATGAGTTTAGGAAAATTGCACGCTGGACGATAAAAGATTCATCACATTTGCAACTGATTATTTAGAAATATGTTAAACAAAACTTATGTAACGTGAAGCAGGTAATATTATAATTGGAGAATGAAAAGTATAGGGTGAGTTATCAAGATGCCAGCTTTTGCTGGTAATGCAAACGGTATATTTTTCTGACCTGTCAAGTTCCGACTTCCCGACAACCCACCTCAATTCTACAAACGTCACCTGGCAGAATTCGTGATCACGACATCTTCCACTTCCTGAGGTATTGACAAACCAAACATTTTGCAACAATTTTTAAAATCTTAAGCCTACTGTTCTGCATAGCTTGACATTATTAGCCATATGAAGTTTACATAATTTATGTTTAGAATTAAAACTCACCTTTGTGATTTACATCAAAATATTATGTTCAAATTCGGAACCTTCATTACACAATAATTTAATATTACAAACGTCAAAACAAAAAAACTTTGACAGTACTAACAAGAAGTGTACTAAATTTATTAGCTGCGTTCTGTCATTCATTTAGTACTAGAAAACGATTTGCAATTATCCTAGTATACTAGGTCATTCAATAAGTCCGTAGGATGACACATAGATGGCGTTACTAGAATTTTTTCCATATGATTTTTATTTAGTACTAACCTTCAAACGATACGTGTATAAATTTGACAGGAATCTGACTATTTATTCGTGAGTTATAGCATTTTGTGTGAAGCAACTTTTGTTTTTGAAAATAAATGGAAAAAAGTGAATTTCGAATTTTAATAAAACATTGCTTTTTGATGAAAAAAAATACAGTGGAAACCAAACAATGGCTTGATAAACATTATCCAAACTCTGCTCCATCGAGACAAATGGTAGAGAAGTGGATGGCTGAATTTAAATGTGGTCGTACCAGCACAAAAGATGCAGAGCGCAGTGGACGCCCAAATGAGGCTGTTATTCCAGAAAACGTAAAAAAAATCCACAAAACGGTTATGAACGATCGCAAATTGAAGGTGCACGAAATAGCTGACATTGTAAAGGTAGCAGATGGTAGTGTTTTTACCGTTTTACATGAACATTTGGGTATGCGAAAGCTCTGTGCAAATTGGGTGCCGCGTGAGCTCACAGTCGACCAAAAACAACAACGAATCGATGCTTCGGAGGAGTCTTTGGCACTGTTAAACCGCAATAAAAGGGAATTCTATCGTAGATATGTGACAATGGATGAGACATGGCTTCACAATTACACACCAGAATCCAAAAGACAGTCAGCTGAGTGGACAGCAGTCGACGAACCGAATCCAAAGCGAGCAAAGACGCAACAGTCGGCCGGTAAGGTGATGGCGTCTGTATTTTGGGATACGAACGGAATAATATTCATCGACTATCTCCAAAAAGGAATCACCATCAACAGCGAGTATTACTGTGAACTTTTGGATCGATTGAAGGCTGAAATCGCAAAGAAACGGCCACATGCAAAAGAAAAAAGTGTTGTTTCACCAAGATAATGCAGTGTCACAGATCGATGAAAACGATGGCAAAATTGAATGAATTGGGCTTTGAATTGCTTACCCACCCACCATATTCTCCAGATTTAGCCCCCAGCGACTTTTTCCTGTTTTCAGATCTCAAGGGAATGCTTGCTGGAAAGAAATTTAAGTCCAATGATGAAGTAATCGCTGAAACTGAGGCCTATTTTGACGAGAAAGAGAAATCGTACTATAAAATGGTATAGAAAAGTTGGAAAATCGCTATACTCGTTGTATCGCCCTCGAAGGCAACTATGTTGAATAAAAAAATCGAGTTTTGTCAAAATGTTGTTTTTTTCTTACTTATCCTACGGACTTATTGAACGACCTGTTAAGTAGCCAATAGAACTATGTTTCCTTGTAGTAGTTAAAATTTAGTACATAAGCCACGAATAAAAGTATAGTTTAGTATATGAGCCATTCCATCGTTCGCTGAACAACAATAACGGAATAAAAACAAGGAATTAAAATTGATTTTCAATTCAACCAACGAAGGTAAATAATAAACATCTTTTCAGAATTATTCAAGTGGCAGAAAAGAAGAAGAACAACATTAGCATTATAAAACCAACCCATGGAGCTCGGGAAGAACGCCAACGCTCTCAGAGCTGACGCAGACGTCAACCTGAGAGCAGTTAAAACAAATTTAAAATTGTTAGAGACGGAATGGTCTGACTACCGATCAACGCCAGGTTTCGATAAGGATAACGCCGAAGTAAGCAGACTTCAGGACAATATCGAAGACCTGCATTTTAAGATACGGGCACGGCTGGTCAGTTAAAAATGTCTGGAGCATCAATGCAGGCTATGAGCAACCCAAATAATGTTACCCTTGAGAGCATACTTGAGTTGTCTACGGGGACTATATGCAGTTTCCATCATTTAAGGATATATTCGAGGTATCGATTCACAACAAGGCCAACATTCTGAAGGTAAAGAAGTTGCAGTGCCTAAAAACTCTGCTACGGGGAGATGCCAAGCTAATTCTAAATACCTGGATATGTGGCTGTGGGGAGGTATTAGCGAGAGTATGTGGTGCGTGTGCGTGTGAATCAGAGGAGAATGTGCCAGATTAAATGAGTTTCTTTCCACACAACAAGGATGTCTACGGTTACCAGGGGTAGCCAAGATTACATCTGTTTTCATTTTTTTTAAATCTGTTTTTTTTTTTATTATTTCCATAACATCCAACCAAGATCCAACGTTTTTTTTTTGTGGATTGGTAATAAAATTGGTGGATGGTAATAAAAGTTAGCTTTGACTTTTTTTTTTATTTTTGGGTATGAACGAGTATGGATGTGTACGTCTCTATATATGAGTGCATGGTTGTTTAGCTGTGAGTGATTGTATGTTCGTGGGTGTGGGGGGGAACGAACCGTTAAATAGACCTGTGCTTATTGTGTATATTTTTTTTTTTAATTAAAATCTAATTAGAGCCTTATGTTACGTGATTTAAACATTTATTAGCAATAATTTATTGATGGAAACTATAAAAGAAATGAAGGGGTGTAATGATAGCTAATAATTAGATTTAACGGGTGTTGTGTTGCTAACAGAATTAAGTTATCTTCGTTACAAGGTTCCTGTTGGCGGTAGTAATGATAATGGAGGTGAACCGGAACTATATACCGCTTCCACAACAAGAGAAGGTCCATAATTTATTTGTATAATTATGCATAAACAGTCCAAGGTTACTGAGACTGGTGACTGAACCAATAACTACACAAATTGATGGTACACTTATGGATCTAATTTACTTAGATCCATAAGTGTACCATCAATAAGTGTACCTTAGATCCATAAGTGTACCTAACCTTACTAGGTTAATCGGCCCGTGTGTGTGTGCATGTGTGAGTGTACGAAGTGTGAGAGGGTGTGATTGTGTGTCGAAGTATGGAGTTGGACATGGTGATCGTGGTTCTTTCACATATGTGGGTCGCCAGAGTCCAGTTATTTCACTTACTTTTTCTCATATCCGTTCTTATCATGTTTTCTCGGGTACTATTCGATTATTTGTAATGGATCAGCAGGAAACATCTCTCGATCCCATGGCTGAAGTTAGCATGGGGCTAAATAAATCTCATCCAGGTGCGCGACCTGCTATGCCACTTCCCTGCTATGCCGCGAAGAAGCTCTTCACTACAAGACGACAATGTAATCAGCAAATTATATCAGAGAAGTATCATCATTCAGCAAGATATTAAGAATAATCGTCCGGTGCAAGCAATTTTTGAAGATGAAGAAAGGTCAAACAATTACGACTCCAGAGGTTCAAGATGCTACAATTACCTGTGTTATGAAATTGCCTATTCACAAAAGGAGTAAGTTACTGAAACTAACACCATTTCTAGACGACCAGGGTTTTATTAGAGTTGGAGGTCGAATTCAAAACTCGCTACATTGCTTCAGCAAACATCCTATCATTCTATCAAAGGAACATGCAAATGGATGTAATAAAGCTGGCTGATTATCTTCATCAGAGATATTTACACCCTTCAAATAGTTTGATGATGTCAATAATCCGTCAAGATTATTGGGTTTTTGGAGGGCGCGACTTAATTAATAAGTCTATTAACAAACCAGATATAAACGTCAACCAGCTGTTCAATAAATGGGGGGTTTACCTGTAACATGTGTCACTCCAAGCAGACAATTTCAAAGAATTGGTGTGGATAATGCCGGTCCCATCACTATACGTTTCAACAGAGGAAAACGGAATAAGACTACGAAGGGTTACATTGCTATATTCGTATGTTTTGCAATTAAGGCAGCTCACATTGAGTTGGTCAGCGATCTCACGGCAGATGCATTTATAGCAGCACTCAGAAGGTTCTCATCAAGACGAAGTTGCCCTAGTGATATCTACAGTGACAACGGGACAAATTTTATTGGAGCCAATCAAAAGCTGAAAGAAATGCATGTTTTCTACTTAGAAGAAGCCAAAACTTTTAATATACATTCGAAGAATATAATACTCTGCTAGTTCAAATTTAGGGACTCTTAAATTCATGACCATTAATACCAGTTCATCCAGATGACAACGATGATCTCAGCATTTTAATACCAGCTCACTTTTTGATCGGAGAACCATTAACTACAGTTCCAGCACCATTTAAGGATGAAGAAAAATTATCTACCTTGTCACGATGGAATCTAATTCAAGCATTATACAAGGGATTCTGGGATAAATAGCATCATGATGACATCACCAACCTACAACAACGTCCAAAATGGCAACAACTGCAAGCTAATTACAAGGTTGGAGATTTAATCTTACTCAGAGAGTCAAACATTCCACCAGCAGCCTGGCCAAGAGAAAGAACCACCGCGGTACATCCAGGAAAGGACAATCTTGTCAGGGTAGCATCCATCAAGATATCGTCCTCAGAAATCAAAAGACCGGTATCAAAATTTAGTAAATTATTTAGCATAGATATATAATAGTTAACAAATTATTTTTAAAAAAAAATTTATTAACGGGGGGAGTATGTTTAGAATTAAAACTTACCTTTGTGATTTACATCAAAACATTATGTTCAAATTCGGAAACTTCATTGCACAATAATTTACATCACACATATATTGAATTTTTGGATGATACTGCGTTGAGTGGAGGATAGATTTTAATATATAGATTGGATGCTAGTGGCGTTGAATTCTCCAGGAGATGAATATGATAATTGAGATGCTGTTGAAGATGTATCCAATATAAGGAAAATTTGTTGTTTAGCACTATCTGATATATATGATTCACTAAATGTTGCATTATCCGTCATTTTTCACTATTATCTTCAACAGTTGTTATCGAATCACTCAATTCATTATCTTTTTCTAAATTATTCATCTTAAAAATGGCAGAATAAATATTGGAAGTTGTGAAAATAAATCTGATGAACTGGCTGAAGTTAAAGATATTGAAGAACTTGAAATATTTGACATCGACACATGTTCTGCTTTTTCATTATAATTAATTAACGAATTATCTGGATTTGATTTCCATAAATTTATTTGATTAGGTTTTTACTTTAATGTTTACTGTTAACATTGAATATATTATTTAAAATTTTGAATTGTGAAAAATAAAATTTATAACACAAATATTTTTTACATCACTAAAGTCAAGAATTTTATCAAAACTAATTGGAAAAAACAAAATTCGAATAATAAAAATATATTTCTTGTTTTTTTCACAAATGTTAACGAAATCATCGCCTGCAAAATTTTTAGTTTTTTGAGAAATGATTTTAGTTTTGATGTTCGCCACAAATTATCTAAATAGCATAAATTAATTTAAGTTAAGAATTTATATTATAGATATGTATACTTCTCTTTTAATTCCAAATTATTAACATATAACTAACTAAACATAAAAACAATAATTACAAACGTCAAAACAAAAAAAACTTTGACAGTACCAACAAGAAGTGTACTAAATTTATTAGCTGCGTTCAGTCATTCATTTAGTACTAGAAAACGATTTGCAATTATCCTAGTATAAGTAGCAAAAAGAACTATGTTTCCTTGTAGTAGCTAAAATTTAGTATATAAGCCACGAATTTTGTGGAATCAAGGAATTAAAATTGATTTTCAATTCAACCAAGGAAGGTAAATAATAAACATCTTTTCAGAATTATTTAAGTGGCAGAAAAGAAAAAGAACAACATTAGCATTGCTTTCAAGTGCTAAAGAACCAAAAAAAAAAAAATCAACAACGCAAGTTATTCGCTACCAGAAGATCAAATTATCAACTACGGACAAGTTAGTTGGTAACCAGCAAGAAGTTCAAGAGGATAACTAATAGGAGAATTCAAGTTAAAAACAATCGTTCTATCTATACCGATCATTTTTAGGTGCGACAAAAACAGGCACTTTATAGCGGATTTTACACGTCTTTGCTATATTCGTTTGAATTTGAATACTTTTGAGTCATATCGGGCAAAAGAAGGGGGTGGGAGAAAGTTTGTTCGTGAACTGTTTGTTTAAGCTTCCAAAACTTCAAGTTCTGCAATTCGATTTTGATGAAGCTCGGTGCACAAGCTTCTAAAGCAATTTTTCATGGTTTTGTCATCTTTTAGGCGAGATCAATCAACATAAGGGGAAATTTCTTGAAGGAATGAATACTTTTAATAACTTCGATGAACGGAATTGCGTGAAGCTGAATAGCCCCAGAAAAAATTGTAATCTCTGCAATCTTTGGTTACATAGTTTTGATAGTAGAGCAAAATTTGCCAGTCCTAATATTTTTCCATAAATTATTTTGAATAAAATTAATTTAGCGAATTTGATGGTGCAAAAGTATATTATATGTGATTTTGTTTACTGTTTACATAACGTAAATATGTTTTTTTTATATCTTAAAATATTTATTTGTTACTAAATTGTAAACGTCATTTATTCGAACTGTCACTTGACGTTGAAAAGTCATTTCAACTGGCTAGTAGTGTTAAATTGACAGCAGACCAGTTATGAATTTAACAAGTTGGTAGAGAAATTTGAAAACAATAGTAGCGTTTTTAACATTTGAACATTTTTATTTGTGAGCCATTTGTTTGTGAGCCATAATTTGGAAGAAAACAGAATTTGATATTTTTAATTTTATTCGACTTTCATTTAGTTTTTTACAATTTAGTAACAAATAAAATTTTATATAAGAAACGCCAGTAACTGGTTTTAATGGAGAATAGAGGATATAACTGATGAGTCCAAGATCTGGCTTGTAAGTTCACCTGGCTTGTAATTTAAAATACTATAACACTCGCTTTTCTTAACACAAATTCCGTGTTTGTTTCTCAACATTCCTTTGCGACAAAAACAGCCTTCTACACATTTTTCAATACAAATCTTTTGGATTGAAGATATTTTACATGTTTTCGGGCATGCTGAACCACACAATAGATAAACTTCATTAGGGGGACAGTTTTTATTCGCTTAAAGGTGAGTGGAAAAGTTTTAGCAAACTGTCTGATATTAAAATGTTGAAAAATTATACTTACATTCACATTGAGATTCTAAAATACATTTATCAGTTTTCTCGCTTCTTGCATATCCATCATTACAGAAACAACCAGAACAACATTTTGTTGCCATATCCCTCTTATTACACAGATTATCAATTTCACATTCTCCATAATGTTCGTTCTTACCACATTTTTCTTCTGGTACATATTTTTTGGGACATTTCTGTGGTGGAACACAATTCTGATATTCATCACGTAAATATCCATCAACACAAACACATTCGGCTATACCTGTTTCACAATCTCCAGATCCAGTTGGATTACTACACGTTTTGGTGCATGTTTCTGTACAGGGATTATACACTTCCAAGGCTGTCTCACACATATTTTTCGAACAGTCATATGATGGAATACAACTACCAGTCTCGCTTCTTACATAGCCATCAACACAAAAACATTGTTTTATATGATCCTTTCCAGGTTTACATTTTTCGCGATCATTGCATGTTTTATCGCACCACATATCAGAATATTTTGAAAATTCGTTTTCAGGGCAACATACTTTAGTTCCTGGTACACACTCGTTATTTATATTAACAAATCCTTTTTGACAGTAACATCCAGGACGACAGATATCAGTATGGATTTTGCATGGTTTATAGAAATATTCACAAGTTTGTGGGCAGTTTGGTCCACATCCCATATACACTTCATATTTTTTACATGTTGGTTCTAAGGTAGAGGCAATATTTTACAAGATAATTAAAAGTAATGTCGCAATAATAACTAGCAAATAAATAAGAAACTCACGTTTAGTGGGACACTTTGATTTTGGAATGCATCTCCCAGTAGTCGTATCTCTAACATATTGATCCGCACAATAACATCCTTGTGTTTTTTTCGTTCCAGAACATTTTCCGTCGAGGTTGTCACATGTCTTTTCACAAGACGGATTAGAGTATTTCGAAAATTCGTTTTCAGGGCAACATACTTTAGTTCCTAGTACACACTCATTATTTATATTAACATTGCCTTCTTGACAGTAACATCCAGGACGACAGATATCCGTATGGATTTCGCATGGTTTATAGAAATATTCGCATGTTTGAGGACACGTTGGTCCACATTCTGAATACACTTCGTATTTCTTACACGATGGTGGAGGACACTTTGAGTGTCGAATACAAGTTCCAGTAGCTTTATTTCGAACATATCCATCCTCACAATAACATCCATACGTTTGTGATGTTTCGGTACAAGTACCACTAGGGTTGCTACATGTTTTTTCACAAGATGGGCACATAAGCGAGTAGACCTCATGTGCTGGGCAACAAACTTTTTCCCCTTCAACACAATCGTTATTTTCTCGAACGTAACCATTTTTGCAATAACATCCTGGATGACACCTTGGCCCAAATAAGGTGCAATCCCTGTTAAACCATTCACATGTCTGCGGACAACCTGGTCCGCATTTCAAATATTCTTCATTCGCCCTACATTTTGATACAGCTAGAGTATAGAAAAGGAAAACATCAATTGATTTTTTTCTTCTCAAAATGTGAAACTAACTTACCGCAATCGGATTTAGGTATGCATTTACCACCCTTTGTTGCTCTTTTATAGCCTGGACGACAAAAACAGCCAGATTCACATTCTTTTGAAGTTATTTCTTTGTTACAAATGACATCATAACCACAAATCGAATACACTTCATTTGATTCACATGTTACTGGACAATCCGTTTGCAGAATACAATCGTTATTTGAATCACGAACGTACCCGTCTTTACATACACATTGAGGTTTACATTTTAAAGTTTCTAGGTTTCTTTCTCCATCTGGGTAATCACATGTTTTAATACCACCAGTTGGACATTTTTCAAAAACTTCATTACGTCGATTACATTTATTTGAGGAGCATTGTTCTTGTGCTACACACATGCCATTCTTATTCCTAACAAAGTTTTCTTGGCAATAACACCCTTTAACCGCATTTCTGTCTGTTCTGTGACACTTTTCTTTATAATTATAGCAATTTTTTTCACATGCAGGATCTTGTCGATAATACACCTCGTTTTCTTGACAACAAACACTTGCGCCTCTATAACATTTATTATTTTGACGAACGTATCCATCTTCACAGTAACACCCAGGGATACTTATCTTCGGCGACGGCAATGTACATGTTTTTTTATACCATTCACATATTTGTGGACATGCAGGAGCACAATCCAGATAAACAGTGTGTTCGGGGCAATCTGGTATCGGTCCTTCCATTTCTGCAAATATTATAACAAATTGAAAAAAGCAAACGAATAAAACACAAGCTTGATTCATTTTTTAAGTTGATGCGTTATAGCCGTTTGTATACACTGTTTGTGTGACTGATAAATATTATGGTTTTGTTTCTCGAATTTATACTAATTCTATAAAGTTTATTTATTGTAGTTGACGATTAGAGAAACATAAATGTATTCCTGGTGTTATTATAAGAAAATTTATGATCAAAATATAAGCGATTACACGCAAATTTAGGTTTCAAAAGCTATTAAATTTTAAAACTAGAATAATGTGTAGAAATTAAAGCTTATCAGCGATCATACGAAACAAAAACAAAATACGGGTGTGTCACCATATATGAAACAGAAACTTTCGTTCAAAATCCTTTGCGTTAGAGTGATTTTTCCCAAAAATATTACATTAAAATCAGCTCACACGCCAAAACTTGATATACACGGTTTTTGGTATCTCATTTGCCTTATTTTGTCAAACTTAAAATTGCACATTTTTTAGCATAATTCAAAAACTGTGCACTGCAAAACACTAAAAACTATTTAAATGTTTCTTAAATTAAAAACTGTTACAATTTCAACCGCCTCGCTCCCTATAAAAATTTGGTCACAAAAAATTTAAAATATTTGTTAACTAATTTAATTTGCAATGTCCTCACATTTTCTGTTGTGTTTGTTTAACGTAAATAATTTATTCGCCTAAATGTTTGCCTAAATTTATTCTAATTTTGTATGTAATTAAATTCATTAATCAATAAAGTCCAAACCGATTATTTTCATATGGACTAACGTTTATTGTTTTTTTTTTGTAAAACCTAAATTATTTATTTATATAGAATTGCTAATTTCCTAGTTCAATATTGAGTCTTTACTGTTTGTTAAAAAATTTAGTAACCTTATAGTTAATTAGTCAAAAAAAACATTGTTAAACTTAGATTAATTAAAAAAATAAAATGAATTGCATTTATTTACGTACAGTGTAATTCGCTTATAACGACATTGAAAATGACATCAAAATCCGTCGTTACATTCGAATGTCGTAATATGCGAAGTGTTCAATTTTTTTATCAGAAACAGTTTTAATGACAGTAGATAAGGTAGTAGATGTATCTGTAATTGTTGGAGACGAAAAATTTATAGTATCTTCAGGTTCATTTTGAATATCTTCTATATTAGCTTCTATATTAGCCTTCTTCTATATTCTTCAATATTAGCTAAATTTATAATATCGTCGACAGTATCTTTTAATGTGGGCTCTTCATCTGTGAATAAAAATTTATCAACCATGTTAAAAACATCCCAATTTTCATCACTGCTGACAGAAGTTGTTATCGAGGAGGAAAAGTTGGCCTATCCGATTAGTGGAATATTATCATCGCTGTGAGTTACGGCGTCTGTCTCATCATCATCATCAATTTGCAAGAATTCGGTATGTCTAAATCAAATTGAAATACGACGTTTACTTACTAACACGATTTCTTGTTGTATAGCATCTACCAATTATAATGAGTTGTGCTTTGGTCATTTGCCATTTCTAACAATTTTTATTAAAAAATTCTGTCGATAGCGATTTTATAATATTTTATTACATCCTTATCCTTATTTTATTACATCCTTATTCCGGCATTTCCCTGGGAATTGAGAAAAAAGTGCAATAAATGAAATAAAGAAATATTTTCTAATACGAATTTGTTATTTCCCGCGACACGGAATACTAGTTATGAAAAAATTGCTATAATCTATTTCTCAATTCCTATTTCACGATGTACCAGAATAGGGCTACAGGCCTGAAAACACACGTTCTGAATAATGTAAAGGAAAAGTGATCTCCGTCGGGAGTCGAACCCGGCATCATTGAGGCTAGAGCCTTATCAACTGAGCTTAAACTGCGACAATGTAAACCAAATCACCAAAATAAAAAAAGGCTAAAATGGGAAGATATAGAGGATAAAGACGACCAATTTATATTTAAATAAATCACAATTATTTTTTCTCATATCTTAAAAATCGTTTTTATTTTTGAACTTATCGGTCGCAATAAGCGAACAATGTGTACATCCATCTGTACAAATTTTACTGCAAAATTGGTCGCTATATCAGAAATGTCGTAATAAGCGAAGTCGTTTTAAGCGAATATTTTTACATAGGAACAAAGGCAAGTCCAACCATTACTTTGATTTTATGACGTTATAGGCGAAATGTCGTTATAACCGAGGGCGTTATAAGTGAATTTCACTGTATTTTATAAAAAAAAAATACGTTATTACTTCAATTTTTGATTTCTTTAGAGATAATTTTATTTTATACTAGCGGGACCCGGCGTGCTTTGCTACGCCTATAAATAAAGTTTGTGTGTATACATTTTGTTGACGTAGCAATAATTTCAAAGAGTAGTAATGAGAAATGGTTTTCTATTTTTTTTTTTTAATATGAATGTAAAAGGATCAGCACTCTAGTTGATCAGCAAAATATAAAAAAATAGTATTATATATAAAACAAAGAATATATAAAAAATACGCGATTATATAAGTTTTCAGGTGTGTAATCTATTTAGAACATTATACGGAACAAAAATCGATTCACAAATTTTCACAGTGCTCATGCGGTTTAATATACGCTTTCTTTACCGGTAGGTTACTAAAAACGTTGCAAAAAATTTTGATCGGTATATGATTTTATGGTCAACAAGTGCAGTAAGAATAGCGACAATACATTCGATTAAGGTATAGAAGAAGTGATGCAAAAAAGGAATAAAAGAAGTGATGCAAAAAAAATCAAAATTATTTGGAAGTTTTTGTAAATGAATTCATAGGATTTGAATTCATAGGATGAGAAATATTTCTATTTAGTCAACATTTTAAGTCATTTTAAAGTCATTATTATTGAATGTTGCAAATCAATGCGAAACTAATATCTTACACACGGTCAATATATTGGCATATATGATCCATATATGGACAACATTAATGGAATATTAATTTTTAAGCGAATTTGTGAGTAATTATTGCTCAAAGTAATTATTAAAAGTATTATTCCCGATAATAAGTAATTATTGTCGGGATTGAACTCACGCTCATCAGAGACATCATAGTTCAAAGCCATCTTACAGACTCAGCCACAGTGGATGAAACAACAACGAAACATATTTCAATTTTCATGTTCAGATAATTTCTAAATTGAAACTTCATTATCGCATATTTATTTAAATTGAATTCTTCATCTGTGATTATACAATTGTAAATTGTATTTGTTCCCGACACGAAACACACAAAAACTGTTTTAAAGAAGTTTTTCTGAGAGAAAATAAAAAATGCTTTAAAATTGCAAAACTCATGTGAATTAAAATAATAACTTTAGCTTAATCACTCTAAAAATCTCTAAAAACTATTTATTTAACACCAAATAGTGTAAACCTTTTGTTTATTTAACATTATAACTCGTCGCATATTGTCGGTATCTCATAAGAAAGAAAATTCAAGAAAACTCGTCTTGAGTTGTTGATGGTCATTGCAAAAGCGAGTCGCATTGGAAACTAAACGTTTGAATTCAAATGCCATATCTGTTGCGATCATTGAAATACGTAGCAACAGTACATCTTCCACTTTGAATTTTCCATTCAAAATTGTAGCTTCAACGACATTGTTCATCATCTTTTTCACCTAAAATTTCCAAAAAAATGTGCTCTTTCAAAATATTTGACATATTATTTTAATAAAATATTATACATTCATTTTTCTATTTCAAAAAATTATATTCAACGAAAAAAAACATTGATCAAAGCAAGCTACGCGCATAAACCGATATTTAAAAAAAAACCAATTAAAATAATTATCACCAATCACCAGTGAAAAAATAATACACGACAATTGGAAAAAGCAAGCGTTGTGTATTTGGAAAACTTTAACATTAAAACCAATTTTTTAAATACAAATATGGCACCATCTATTGGCTAACCCAAATTTATGAGGCGTATATCACACTATCTATATATTGGTCAATAAAAAAAATTTGACATGAAATTGGAGAGTTGACGTTAACTTTAACTTAACCGTAACTCAAGACTCTATACAAAATTTTGATTTAATGTTGGTAAGAAATTAGGTATTCTTTGACGTTTGATTTGATATTAATTTTGGTTTTGTAATCAATTTTATAAATCAATCAATGCTTTAAAAGTAACAAACTGATTTCACAATCAAAATTTAAAATAATAAATTTCGAAATAAACATTTGATACAAAATTTAAAAATAAAAAAATTTATTTTCATATTAATTTCATGCTAATATTTGGCTTTAATTAAAGTCGCTCTTTTTATATCTTTTGCATTTTTTAATAAATAAAATTTTATTTTTATGGACACTTGCAATTAAATATTAGTTTTCTTCAGTTTTTATACTAAACGTCAAAAAATCCTTAAGATAGAATGAAATGAACTTTACGTTAAGTTTACGTACCGACTATAAATGTTCTAGTGCATTTTCATACATTTGTACTTTACGTTAAGTTAAAGTTACCGACTATAAATCAAGCATAAAGGTTGTAAAATAAACTTTGCTAGTTTTTCATCCAGTTTTGATGACAATTTTTTTACCTCTAATCGTTCTATTTTAATTAGCAATACGTATAAGAGTATTTTTCAATTTGATAATGATTTTTGTAAATTAACATTGAAGACCAATGAAAAATTTAAAAAAATAAAAAAATAAATTTAAATTATTGTTTTCTTTATTTTTACTCTTATTTTTATTCAAACTTTATAAAAACCAATACCCTAATTTTTTATAGATTTCGATACTTTATAGCACTACTATAATTAATATATAACCTCCACAAAATTGTTAATAATCTTTGGTAACGTATTTGACATAGCATAATATGCTTTTCGTTTATTATCAAATATAAAACAAAACTTTTTTACTAAAACAAATTTGATAGTCTAATAATGGCCTTATACGAAGTTAAGCGCTATACACCTGAGCTAAACTATAAAAAAAAGCGAACTATGTTTTTAAAAAATAATGTATATAACGTAATTATAGAAAAAAACATTACCGAAACAAAATATTTAAAAAAGAAAAGAAAAACGGAAACATTACATTTTTTTGAAAAAGCTTTATTCGCATTAAAACATTACTTTTTTAAAAACATAGTTCGCATATTTCGCATAGTTTAGCTCAGGTGTATAGCACGCCTGAAGTTTACTATCAATTGAATAAATTGATTTACGCTGCCATCTGAAAGTTGGCATATGAACAATCCATATTTAACATTTAATATACAATTAAAAAATATTTAGGCATTTAATCAAGATAATAACTATCCTATCTCTCAAGCTGGACCATCATACACACATTGTACAAAATTTCACTAAGATTGGTTACGTTGTTACGGAGTTCATCGCGGACAAACATCGTGGCACGTGATTTTTATATATATAAGAAGATTATTTTTAAGTCGATCAAACATGAAAATTGCCAAAATTTCCCATACAAACTTGTATGAAAAATTTAACCTATTTTCGTATTTCTTTTACGGACAGAAGAAAATAAAGTATTTTATATATTATGCTCAATATTGTCAGTAATTGTCAGTAATAGATCATAAAGAAACTTAAATTATTTAATTGTAGTATAATGAGAAATTTCATAGATAATTTTTAAAATTATTCAAGTTGTGTTTTGAAATGAAATCCCATATAAATTTTATTGAATTTATTCTCTTTGCCCCCTTTTGCAGCGCCAAAAGAAATTTAAATTATTTAATTGTAGCAAAATGTGAAATTTCATAGATAGTTTTTAAAATTATTCAAGTTGTGTTTTGTATGAAATCCCATATAAATTTTATTGAATTTCGTTTCTTCTCCCCCTTTTGCAGTGCCATTGCAGCAAATACCGGAACAAAATAATCGCTCAATAACATATGATAGTCTATATGGGCCCTACATGGATGATTAAAAAGTCGATAAAGCAGGTTTGACAGTAAATTAATTAATTTACGCCGCCATCTGAAAGTTTGCTTATGAACTATCCATATTTAACATTTAATTCGTAATTAAAAAATATTTAGGCGTTCAATCAAAATAAAAACTATCCTATCTCTCAAGTTGGACCATTATACACACACTGAACACAATTTTATTAAGATTGTTTACGTTGTTGCGGAGTTTATCGCGGACAAACATCGTGACATGTGATTTTTATATATATAAGATAACTCGCGTATAATTATGATGTATTAGAAGATAAGTTAGGAAATCAAAATGAAAAGAATAACATCGAACTAAATTTAACTGAAGAACTTTTCTTGGAAATTTGGTTAAAACTACTATTAATAAATAATAACATATTGTTACGTTTTTCCAACCTTACTTCGAATTGGCCTTACTCTCAATTCGATAAACGCAATTCCCAATCTCTTCTGAGTTCGATCACTGATTAGTAAGCACAAACACACCAGGTTTTATTAAATATTCAACAACTTAATTCTTTCACAACAACAGGAAAACAATACAGCAAACAATATTCTTGACTAGAATATTCTTCCAACAGCTTCCGAAACTCCAACGGTTGATGGTAGAAATTTCCAGTAATAGAACGTTTACACAAAATATTTCTACTCAATAAAACTTAAAACTTTATTCACTAATTTAAAGATCACTTTTATAATTTTAACTTCACAATCGCAGGTTTAAAATAAACTAATTAAAAACTACAAGAAACAATTTCCTTGTATACATTCTGTTTAATCTCTAGAAATTTCTAGGTCACTTTTTAGAAACCTTGAGAAAATATTAGAATATTCGATTATTTTACGTTACGTTGATTTGATTCATAAAATCATAAAACAAATAGACCTTAATTCTAAGAATATGTACAACAACAACAACACTATTCATTTCATTCACTTTCTGTTGTGTTTTGTTGATTTTATTTTCCTGGAAGTGACCGTAATCGTCTAGATCTTTCTGTAATCGTCTAGATTTTTTCTGTACTCGTAACATTATCCTCCACTTAAGCCTGTTCGTCCCGAACAGGATCTAGCTCTCCTTTGTATAAGGCCAATCTTTCCAAATGTACTACTTTCGCTTTGCCTCGATGGCCTTTCTTAATTCTATAAACCACGTCATTCAACTTCGTTATAATGTTGTAAGGTCCTTCCCATGCAGCTTGCAGTTTTGGTGATAACCCTCGTTTTCGTTGTGGGTTGTGCAGCCATACTAATTGTCCTTCTTCGAAACCTTTATTATTAGATCGTATGATATCGGGCTTTCATTTTATCACTGGTCAGTTGTATCTTCTGCCGAACAAGATTGTGAATATCCTCAAGGTTCTTCCTGATTCGGTTGACGTATTCTTGCGCAGACAATGATGTTGATGGTACCGCTCCAAATTTGAGGTCACCAGGAAGTCTTAAATCACTTCCAAAAATAGTTTGAGCTGGTGTCATGGTCGTGGTGTCATGAACTGCTGATCTGTATGCCATCAAAAATAAAGGAATGTGTTGATCCCAGTTACGTTGATTCTTACTGACCACTTTTGCTAGAAATTCCTCCAAAGTAGCATTGAATCTCTCAACCATCCCATCTGACTGTGGGTGTGAAGCTGTCGTCCTCGTTTTGTTAATCGCCAGCATTTGACAAATTTCCTGGAATACAGCTGACTCGAAGTTCCGCCCCGGATCGGTGTGGATCTCCATAGGAACTCCATAGCGGCTAATCCAATTATTTATCACAGCTTCAGCGATTGTGGTTGCTTCCTGGTTGGGAATCGCACACACTTCCGGCCACTTACTGAAGTAGTCCATGATCACAAGCACATATTTATTCTGATTATCAGTTGTTGGAACGGGACCATTTCCACTACATCCATTGCGATCCTTTCAAATGGAGCACCTACATTGTGTTGCTTCATTTTTCCATGACTTCTTCGTACGGGTCCTTTCACCGCCGCACATTTATCGCATTTTTGACACCACTCCACAATTGATTGCCGAGTCCCTGACCAGTAAAACCGTTGTCGTATTTTTGCAAGAGTCTTATTGATCCCAAGGTGACCTCCACTCGTTCCTTCGTGATACTCCTTCAGTACTGCTTCTATTTTCCCTTTTGGTACCACTGTAAGGGATTGCTTTATCTTGTTATCTGAGCTTTCCCATATTCTCTTTAGGCATCCATTCTCTAACTGGAGACTGTCCCATTGCGCCCAGTACGCCTTCAAAGTTGGAGTTTTATCAGAAATTTCTCCCCATACTGGTTTGCAACCCTTTTCCTTGAACTCGATGATGGGTGCAAGATCCGGATCTTCTAATTGATCTTTTCTTATGGCTTCAGCAGTCCATTCATCGTCAGGTAGCACTTGTAGTAATCGTACATCGATGATGTTCTCCATATTTTCTTGACGACTGCAATGCTTGCATTCAACTTGACAGGGTCGTCTCGATAATGCATCAGCGTTCCCATGTGCAGTACCCTTTCGATGTTCAATGTCCAAATCGTACGCCTGCAACCGTTCGATCCAACGTGCTACTTGTCCCTCTGGATTTTTGAACTGGAGTAACCACCTTAACGCACCATGGTCAGTTCTGAGATGAAATTTCTGACCATACAAGTATTTATGGAAATGTTTGACGGATTCCACAATAGCCAATAATTCCTTTCGAGTTACACAATAATTCTGCTCCGGCTTGGATAGCATTTTCGAGAAATGAGCTATCACCTTTTCCTGACCATCTATATTCTGCGACAAGACTCCTCCTATACCTCCTTTTGATCTATTATCGACTCATTACTTTATCAAATATGATAATAGCCTAATAGATAAAGTTAACACGTTTACTTACCTCGGTCTCCAAATTAACTCCAAGCTTAAGTGGAACACCCACATTGATTATATTAAGAGCGAAATTGTACCGTATTTATTTGTTCTCCGAAAATTAAAAAATTTTGTATCAAAACATTGTCTTATCTTAATATATAACTCCTATATTATGTCTCATCTAATATATTTGAATCCTGTATGGAGTGGTTCTGCCGATTATAAGATTAATGAGCTATTAGTATTGCAGAAACGAGCTATAAAGTATATTTTGAATCTGCCAATTCTGTATCCATCTGAATTATTATTTAAAGAGTTTGTATCCTTAAACAAAATAATTGATAGGGAACTGCTTTTTATAACATATAAAGTAATTAATGATCAAATTAAACACAATTTCACTCTAACACGTTCCGCGGACATTCATGGCTACAGCACAAGAAGACGATCACACTTTCAACCAACCTTTTTTTCAACAAACGCATCCAATAGTAATATTTTACATAGAGGCTTACTCAAATTTAACGAACTTCCACCTGATATCAAGCATGCAAATAGTTTCGCTATATTCAAACGTAAAGTAAATTCATTTTTTTCTCAATAATTACAATTGCAATCATATTGATTCTTTAGCATAGCATATTAAATATATAAAAAAAAAAAAAAAAAAAAAAGTTCCAGTTTATTGAAATTTTCTGTATGTTTTTCTTTCTCTTTTCTTTGTAAGGAGTTTTTAGTATTTAGTTCTTAAGTTTTCAAAATCAGATATAGTTTAAGTAATAAAACATAATTCAATTTTTAAGTTTATGATCTTATTTTAAATTTTTAATATTTATTTATCACAAATTTAAACACAAAAAATATGCCTTTATTCATTTAGTAATCATAAAATAAGTTAACGCCATTTATGTAATTTTGTTGAATTTAATTATACCGCGCTATAACTCAATGTAGTTCGAGCGGCTAATGTTTTTGTTAAAGTTGACAATAAATAAATAAAGAAAAAAAAAAAATACCTTCATTACTGGCATCAGTATCCAAAATAAACTGAGCATTTGGTATAGGATAGGACAGAATTGGAGCCGTACATAATCTCTTTCGGAGCTCCACAAATGCTTGTTCTTGAGGTTCATTCCATTCAAATGCCTTATCTTTTCTGGTTAACTCATGCAGACTTTTGGCAACGTTGGCAAATCCTGGCACAAACCGTCTGTAATATGTGCACAATCCAAGGAAGCTTCGTAGTTCATGTAGGTTTTTCGGTCTTGGCCAGTTCATAACTGCTGCAATCTTGGCAGAATCGGTATGAATTCCCTTTGCCGTAACCTTATGTCCCAAATATTTTACTTCTTCCTTGAAAAGTGAGCACTTTTTCGGACTTAACTTTAAACCTGCTGCTTGCAACCTTTCCAGTACGTCCGCCAAGTTCCTCAAGTGATCATCAAAGTCTTTGCCCATGACGATGATGTCATCCAAATATACAAGGCATGTTTTCCAGTGCAAGCCTTTTAGAACCCGTTCCATTAGTCTCTCGAAAGTTGCGGGCGCGTTGCATAACCCAAATGGCATGACATTAAATTGCCATAGTCCATTCCCTACACTGAACGCTGTTTTCTCCCGATCTTCCTCCGCAACTTCAACCTGCCAGTAACCACTCTGCAGATCCAGTGTTGAAAACAATCTTGAACCCGAAAATGTATCCAGTGTATCATCAATCCTAGGCAATGTGTAGCTATCCTTTTTAGTGACTGTATTTAGTTTCCTGTAGTCAACACAAAATCTTAAACTCCCATCTTTCTTGCCAACTAACACCACAGGTGAGCTCCAGGGACTGTCTGAAGGCTCAATTACACCAGCTTCTTTCATATCTCTCACCATTTTATCAGCTTCCTCTCTTTTAGCTAATGGTAATCTTCTTGGTACTTGACGAATGGGCTTTTCTGCTCCGGTGTCAATACGATGTTTCACCATATTGGTTCTGCCATTTCCTTCAGGTGAGCTGCAGAATACAGACTTGTGTCGCTCCAACAATTGA
Organism: Diogma glabrata; assembly: GCA_963693315.1. NCBI lineage: Eukaryota > Metazoa > Arthropoda > Insecta > Diptera > Cylindrotomidae > Diogma > Diogma glabrata. The sequence continues at coordinate 274,519,929 of OY856188.1, read as the reverse complement.
CGTACTGCTTTCTTCTGCTCTTCTGAAAGCCCTTCTGTCCATTTTTGCACAAGTTGTTCCATTTCTGCCTTTTGTTGTTTTGTGTTGACCAAGCTGTTGATGTTTGGCTGCTCGCATTTTATTATTTTAGCTACCTCTTCGCATTGTCCTATGATCAATCCTTTCTTAATTGTTGTCTGTGTATCTGACAGATTTAATACCCTTACTGGTATTTTGTAGTCAGCATCTGATCTAACTAAGGTTTTTCCTATTACGACTTCTTTATAATTTTGATGTTCTTTGTTGGCTTCTACAACCCACAACCTGGGTGACCCAGAACCTCCTTCCAAATTTCCTCAAATGATTGTTTCTGATTGGGGTGGCAGCTTTTCTCTGTGATCCAATATTATTCGACGGACACAATTTGAATCTTCACCATTAAACTGGAGTGGCAACTCAACATTTCCGTACGTGAGTACTCCTTTTCCAGCATCAATAACGAATCCATTTGGCCTCATGAAGTCCATTCCCAGGATGACTTCATCCACAATGTCAGCTACAACCACTTCATGTTGAAAGTGAGTATTCCCGATTTCAAAGTTGACCACTTTCTTTCCTTTAATACTTGCACTTTTGCCAGTAGCTGTCTGCATTCGGTATCTCCCTGCTGGTTTTGGTTTCCCTTTCACAACATCAGTGCGGACAATTGTATTTGTTGCTCCCGTATCTAACGTGATGACACAACTCTTTCCATCAATATTAGCCCTAACAGTAAGGCTGTCACCTCCCCTTGTCAATCTCGAAACATGGATGAAGGTTATGGGGCAATCGGTTGTGGGAGCCAGCTTACGCCCCTTTAGGCTGACTCGTTGTAGTTTAACGGTGCTGCTCCATCGTCTTCCCTAGCTTGCTGCACCCGTTCTTCTGCTTGACGTCGCTGCATAGGCGATGCTGATCTTGCTCGTTTCCTTCTCACATCTCTGCATTCCCTCGAAATATGACCCAACTTGCCACATAACCAGCATCGGATTCTATCACTTCTGACACTCTCTCGTAGTCTTGGTTTATAACCGTTGTCCTTTGATTGATGGTTTTATAATTGCTTGTGCAGTTTCAGCTTTTGGCGACAACATTACTGCCTTTCGTGTTTCTGGATCACGAATGCCATCAGTAAACGCCTCGATCTTCATTTTCTCCATAAAATATGGTGGAGTGTTCGAGTGTGCCAAATGTACAAGCCTCTCCACTGCCGAGTAATAGTCCTGCAAACTTTCTCCGTTGCGTTGCAAGCGACCTTTTAACTCGATTCTGTATAACTCCTTTTTATGGTCGCTGCCATATTTACGTTCCAACGCATTCATCACCTCAGCATAACTTTTCCGGTCATTTTCTGGTACTGCCTTTAGTGCTTCAGCTGCTTCACCTTTAAGCGCAACTATCAATGCAGCAAGACGATTTTCAGCGTTCCAAACATTTTGATCAGCTGCGGTCTCGAACTGGAACTTGAAGATGCCGAAAGATGTGGTACCGTCATACGATGGTGGCTTTAGTTTAATATTTGCTATTTGTTGTACCACATGTGAAGTGACTTTATTCGTTTCAACATCCTGCAGCCGTTTTTCGAAATCATCAACTTTCGATAAAACCTTATGCTCAAAATCTTGAATTTCACTTTGAATCTTCTCGACCTTTCCATCAAATGCCGTCGAGATTTGGAGAAGTTTCTCATCCATAATTTGCTTGACTGTGCGATTTAAAGCTAATTGCTGGCTGATTGTTTCACTAATTTCTTCTTTGTTAGCAGCCATTTGTTGATTGATGTTACTGATTTGTTGATCAAATTTTTGATTCAGCTCGTCTTTATTGGCAACCATATTAGCGTTAACGGCAGCCAATTGCTGATTCTGTTGACTGATGTTCAAACTCATCTGTTGCATCATAGCCATTAACTGCGTAAAATCACAATTTGCAGATGGCAATGTGGTTGTTGTTTCCGCAACAGAACTTTTCTCTTCATCAACTGCTACTGAATCAGCATTTGTACTAATCACTCCAAACTGGTAACTTTCCACAACTACTCCACTAGCTTCCATAGCTTCTCGAAGCCGTATCGTCAATTCAGTTTTGTTGCCGGTTGTTGCCAATCCACGTTGTTCTAGTTCTTTCTTTAACTCAAAAACCTTCAAATCACTTAATAAAACCATTATTAACAGTTAACCAATCCGCCGATGTCACCAATGTTACGTTTTTCCAACCTTACTTCGAATTGGCCTTACTCTCAATTCGATAAACGCAATTCCCAATCTCTTCTGAGTTCGATCACTGATTAGTAAGCACAAACACACCAGGTTTTATTAAATATTCAACAACTTAATTCTTTCACAACAACAGGAAAACAATACAGCAAAAAATATTCTTGACTAGAATATTCTTCCAACAGCTTCCGAAACTCCAACGGTTGATGGTAGAAATTTCCAGTAATAGAACGTTTAATAATACACAAAATATTTCTACTCAATAAAACTTAAAACTTTATTCACTAATTTAAAGATCACTTTTATTATTTTAACTTCACAATCGCAGGTTTAAAATAAACTAATTAAAAACTACAAGAAACAATTTCCTTATATACATTCTGCTTAATCTCTAGAAATTTCTAGGTCACTTTTTAGAAACCTTGAGAAAATATTAGAATATTCGATTATTTTACGTTACGTTGATTTGATTCATAAAATCATAAAACAAATAGACCTTAATTCTAAGAATATGTACAACAACAACACTATTCATTTCATTCACTTTCTGTTGTGTTTTGTTGATTTTATTTTCCTGGAAGTAACCGTAATCGTCTAGATCTTTCTGTAATCGTCTAGATTTTTTCTGTACTCGTAACAATATTAAATCCACCAAAGAGCAAATTAACGTTCTCACTACGTCACACTTACAATACCACAACACATAATTTATAATCAAGAATTATCAAAAAACTGTTACACCTAAAGTAATACAAATATCTATCAATTTAGGAAAACTTTTGTAAATGTGTAATCAATATACATATATTCATTTCAATTAAACTATTTTCAAATAGCCAAAGAAAATATTCCTTAATTTAAAACAATACTAACTCAGCTTTGTATTAAATTTTTTTTTTAATTTTTGCGAAAAAAAAAAAAAATCTCAAAAAAAGGAAACAAAAGAGAATTTATTTAATATTTCTATGGGATATTTTTATATTTTTATGGAATTTGTTGTTGTAATTGAATGGCATGCATTAGGTATAATGCTAATTATATTGAAACCTCTTGGGTTAGAAAGCTGAAAATATCTGAGGTTATACTTGAAAAGTTTATCTATTAGCTAGTATAAGTTTAAAGAACATAAACTCATAAATGATAAAAGCATGGCCGTTTGCGTTTGCGTTTGCCGTTATGCAACCGGCTGGATTATTGGCAACTACATTTTTGTTTTGTTTCAGCAAATTTTTGTAAAAATTTGCTATTTACCTTTTAATTTACTTATATTTTCTCTATTCTATCATAAAATATTGGCCTATGTCATATTTTGTCAGTGATAGGATTTTTTGTTTAGTTATCCATTATTTAACAAAAAATATAAAAAACACAAAAAAAAGAAAGATTTACGTCCATCAACACCGTATGTTGTTGTGGGACCTTGGTCTTAAAAGGTTTTTATGTGTTATTGTGACACATATTGTAATTCCTACTACACAACACATTTTATAAAAAAAAAAAAAAAAACCCCAGGGTCTCAACATCTGAACATCTAAACATCTGAAAAAAAAAAAACGATGGTTTAATTTGATGTCAAAATTGATGATTAAATTGTTGATTAAATTCTGGATTTCCTGTTTGAGATGAGTTAGGTTCGATAGTTGTGATGAAAATATGTTTTTTAAATACGTATGTTTTATTCGTTTGTTGAAAATTCTTTTCAGCACAAATTTTCGATATTTATTAAAATTTCACTTTAGCTACGAAATTTTATTTTTATTATTTAAAGCTTGAATTAAAAATTTTACACAATTTTTAATTATTTTAGTAAACATTTTTTCACAATTTTGAACTATTTAGGCTCGGTGCGGGTATTCAAAATTTTCACTTTTGAATATTTAACCCCGTTTATCAACTGCGCCAATTTTGGTATATAATTTATAATATACACTTATAAATTATTCCATTAATATTTATTAATAAATAAAATGAATAAATTTATTTCAATTTATTTATTAGTTCAAAAACTTACATTAAGTCCAACGACTTATTTTCACAACTGTTAATTTCAATCTAACTTAAGAATAATATTCTAAATAAATCTTCGCTTCGGTTTTAAAACAAAACGCTAACTCAACATATAATAAGGGCAGCGATGTATATCAAACATAACTCTTTGTTAAAGTACAGGTATTTTTGATCTCTGTTTAAAAATTTATTACAAAACTAACACGAAACATCAATTCGTTGCCGGAAAATTATAATCAAAACTCCAAAAATATTGTTAAATTAAATAAAATCAAACTTTTTCACAATTCCAAAAATATTCCAAAAATTAGAATAAAATCAAATATTTAAAGTTTTTCTAAATTCCGATTATATTCCAAAATTTCTTAAATATTCAAACTTTTTCCATAATTCTAAAAGTATTGCAAAAATTATTACAAAATCAAAAATTGAAAATTTTTTCAAAATTCCAAAAATTGTAATAAAATCAAAAATTAAAAATTTTTCAAAATTCTAAAAATATTCCAAAAATTCTTACAAAATCGAAAATTAAAAACTTTTTCAGAAATTCTAAAAATATTGCAAAAATTATTACAAAATCAAAAATACAAATTTTTTCGGAATTCCAAAAATATTTCAAAAACTATAAAAAATTCAAAAATTTCCATGTCCAATTTTATTTTAAATTACATTTACGTCATAAGAACAGCTAAATTTATTTTTCCAACAAATTGGCTAAAAAAATAAATGAATTAATTTTTTGACACACTTGACATTATTTTTTGACAAACTTATAATGCCATAATTCTCTATAATAATAATAAAATATCATGTCATACAAATTATTAATTTTATTTTTTTCTAAAAAAATTGGGTAAAAAATAAATAAAAACCTTTCTTTTGACACAGTTGACAACATTTTTTGACAAACTTATAATGCCATAATTCTAAATAAAGTTTTTGCGTAGACATTTTGTTGACGTAGAAGCAATGATTTCAAAAAGTGGTTATGAGAAATGCTAGCATATAATTTTTTATTTTTCTTTTTAAATATATGAATGAAAAATAATCAGAACTCTAGCTGATCTATTCGGATATATGAAAAATTAGCGATCAAATAAGTTTTCAAGTAAGCTTATTTGATCTCTAACTTATTTGATCGCTAATTTTTCATATATCCGAACTGATCAGCTAGAGTTCTGATTATTTTTCATTCATATATTTAAAAAGAAAAATAAAAAATTATATGCTAGCATTTCTCATAACCACTTTTTGAAATCATTGCTTCTACTTTAACAAAATGTTTACGCAAAAACTTTATTTATAAGCGTAGCGAAGCACGCCGGGCCCTCCTAGTATTAAAAATTATAACAATCAAATTTACGATCTCAAACTATCACACCAAACACACACATTACAAAATTGTCACTGAAAAAAAAATATATATCTAACTAAATATTCAACGTATTAATATATAAGTTAAAACCACAAAGAAAAATAACGTCCATACTCTCCTAGATCAATGCATAAACTGAAAAGAAAATATAAAATACTATAAACAAAGAAAAGTTTTGGACGATTCCATTTGATCCATTTGATTTGATTTGAGGGGAGGCAGTTGAATTCAAAAATACATTATAATTCGTCTATTACTTTTTTATTTATGATCCGAAAAATCCCAAAAATCTCTCAGATCTAGGTTACACTAATATCAGTTAGCAGTGAAAATTTGGAATGAGTAAAAATTCGAACAAAAAAGCCTTAGGCTGTACAAAGTACAAAGTTAGCGTATTAATATATAAGATAAAATTTCATTTCAAACAAACAATTTTATTTTTTTTCCAAAAAATAGGGTAAAAAAATAAATAAAAATCTTTCTTTTGACACACTTGACAACATTTTTTTGACAAACTTATAATGCAATAATCTAGTTTTTGATCTCACATACTAATCCCGACCATCAAGATTTCTCCAAATTTAATGTTCCTACTCGTAATCACTTAAAATGAACGTTTTTAAGCCAAAAATATGAAAATTTGCTATTTTCCACACACATAATGATTTTTTGACACACTTCCGGTACAGTTATCGAACACAGCGTCCTTTCGGACCTGTCCCTTGTGTATGCCTATTTTTAGACAAAAAAAATTTTGAAATCCCTTTAGCGGTTTTCCCTGCAGCCAAGGTAATGACGGACGGCCGGCCGGACGAACGGCCTATAGACAGACATAAATTTTTTTTTTGCTTTTTTAGAATCAGTAGGTCTTCAAACATTGAGAAATGCCAAAAAAAGTGGGGATAAGAATTTCACTTTGAACTCATGAATGTATTACTTAGGTCTTTCAGACCGAAGTAATTATATTATCACGTATCCCTGGCCTGGCCAAGCGGAGGCCCGCGGGCCGCATGCGGCCCGTTATATATTTTTATGCGGCCCGTTGCATAATTATTATTCTGTTAAAATTTTTTCACACATCACAAAAAATAATATTTCAAAAAATAATAAAATTTTTAAATATGCACAACCTTTTTTTAAAAAATATTGATCACAAAATTCAATATTAAAAAGTTTTTTAATGGGTTTTAGTCCGTCTCATTTTAATTTTTGTTTTGTGAAAAGATTTTCTGCATTAGAGTTTTTTGCTTGCATATTTTTAGGCGTAATAAAATTATTGTAAAAATTTTATTAAGAAATATATTTTTTGTACACATAAAATGTAACACATAATAATATACTCCGTTTGGAAAAAAATTGATTTCTCAGAATAAAAAATCCGTTTTCCGTGCATATTCATACCCATATTCATTAATTAGTAGAAATTTTAAGCGCGTGATTCAAAACAATAACAATAGTTAACAATAACAATTAGTAAGCAAAAAAAATATATTTAAAGATGCGGACAGTTATAGTGAATTCTTTTCTACATGTTCGGTACAAGTTCCAACACAGAATTATCAAAATTTGTTTTCTTATGTAAAAGATGCAATACAAAAAAAAACAAATTTCGATAATTCGGAGTCGGAACTTGTACTGTACAAGTAGAAAAAATTAACTATTATTGAAAAAGTTTTTTAGTTTTCTTTTGTTTTCGTTATGATATGCAACCAACCAGTGATAGAAAATATCAAATTAGGTATATAACAGAAAAAAGTGATATAAAAAATCTAACTAATTATATTTCTAGACCAGAAAAAAAAATAAATAAATAAGTAAGATTTAATTCCAGTTATTATGAATATTTATCCATAACTACAATTAATATTAATTTGGCCTTTAGAATGAATTCCAGAAAAAGAAAAGTTGCAGACGAAAACCGAAAATACAGCGATCATTGGGAAGAAAATTATTTCTTTATAATACAGAACTCACAATTAACATGTTTGATTTGCCGAGATACAATAGCTGTTTTTAAGGAATACAATGTTAGAAGACATTATGAAACGAAACATGAAGTGTATGTGAAATTTAGTAAAGAATTGAGAAAAATTAAGTTAGCTGAGCTAAAATCTGAATTAAAATCTCAGCAGAAAATGTTTAGTTCTTCATTGCAACAACCTTCTAATATTGTTAAAGCAAGCTATTCTGTCGCAATGTTGATCGCCAAGAAAATGAAGCCATTTTCGGACGGAGAATTTGTAAAAGAATGTTTGACAGCTGTTGTAGAAGATTCTATGCCAGATAAACATAAAATGATTTCAAGCATAAGTTTGTCGCGTCAAAATATTTGTCGCCGCATTAATGATATTTCTGATGAAATTGTGGTGACTTTACGAGAGCGGATTCAACAATTCAAAGCATATTCTCTAGCTTTCGACGAAAGTACAGATATTTCAGACACATCTCAACTTGCTGTATTTATTCGTGGAGTTAACGGTTCTTTTGAAGTAACACAAGAAATGCTAAATCTTTTAACTTTGAAAGACACCACTAGAGGAGAGGATGTTTTTCACGCTATAAATAAATGTTTATCCAGCAATTCCTTACATTTAGAGGCACTTTCTGGACTAACAACGGATGGTGCACCGGCTATGATTGGTAAAAATAAAGGAGCTATAAAGTTGTTTATGAATGAACTGGAAGCTAAATCTATCAAAACTAGTGAAATATTTGTAATACACTGTTTGATACATCAACAAAATTTATGTGCTCAAGTTTTGTCCATGAACCATGTCATGGATGTGGTAATAAAAACAGTTAACTATATTCGATCACATGCGCTTCAGCATCGCAAGTTTAAAGCATACCTTGACGAATTAAGTTCAGAATATGGTGATATTGTCTATTTTACCAAGGTTAGATGGTTGAGTCGCGGACAATGTTTAAAAAGATTTTTTGAATTGAGGGTGGAAATTGAAAATTTTATGGCTAAAGAGAAAATTCCAGTTTCAAATCTAAATGATGAAATTTGGTTGTTAGACCTGTAGACCTTAGTAGATATAACCGAAAAAATTAACCAGCTAAACAAGGAATTACAGGGGCAAGATAATTTACTTATTGATGCTTGTAACCACATCAAAGCTTTTCAAATCAAGCTTATATTATTTGAGTCCCAACTTAGAAGTAACAATCTTCATCATTTTCCTTCATTAAAAGAATATAAGAGTAGTCAAACTACTAATTTTACAAAGTACGCTGATGAAATTGGAAAACTTTCAGGCCGAATTTAACCGTCGTTTCTCCGAGCTTTCAAGATATGAGAAAACGTTTGAGATATTTTCTTCTCCATTTCAAGTAGACGTTTCCACTGTTCCAGAAGCTTTACAGATGGAAATAATTAATTTGAAGTGTAACAATGAGTTGAAGCAGGTTCATCAAACGACATCAAAAATTGAGTTTTACAACAAGTATATAACAGAGGAAATGTATCCTAACTTAAGATTATTTGCTCAAAAAATTGTAAGCGCCTTCGGATCTACATATGTTTGTGAAGCTTTCTTTTCAAAAATGAAATTTAATAAAAGTAAATTTCGCGCTTCATTAACAGATGAAAATCTTGAAAACCAATTACGATGTGCAACTACCAAAATTAATATAGATTTAAAAACATTAAGCGATCGCAAAGAAAAGCAAATATCTCATTAATAAATATTATATTTAAGTATAAAATTAAAAAAAAATGGATTAATATAAAATGATATTGAAATAATAAAAAATATTCTCTTGTAATTATAAAAATTAAAGTTTTTCTTTAATAAATTAAAATAAATGTATATAGTGAAATATCACAAATAAGTGGATCAATAAAAATTGTTTTTTTTTGTTGTTTTATATAGCCCGTCAAAATTTTTGGAAAAAAAGTTGGCCCGCAGAACGGTTTGGGTTGGCCAGGCCTGACGTATCCTATACTATATTTTTTATGAACTTATTGTTAGAAACCATATTTACATTTTTAAAACAAACTTGTATACAATAAAACAGATATGACCCAAATGGTCAGATTAAGGGTTAATCTTTCATTTTCATAAGGGTTAATGTGTAAAAAAATTACCAAAGTGTCGAAAATCATAAATGGATACCATTTAATTGCCATTTCCTTCAGTTTGTATTAAGTAGTCGAAGAAACTTATTGATTACACATAACTTATTTATCTGAAAATTTAAAATCAGTGTTATGTGGTATCAATTTATGACCATAGATATGTTGTTTGTATTTAATAAAACTCATTGTCCAATTCTGAGAAAAAAATTTAATTAAATTAGGCTTTTTTGTATGATTATTTTAAAAAATTGTAAAAATCGGGCCATTTTTAACCTCTGGGCTATAGAGGGTTAATTATTTTGAAACAAAAATTATCATAATAAGAAAAAAAAAAAACATAAAGTAACTTAATTACAAGTTTTCATTAAATTATTCGGGCAAATATGACTTTTAGAAGTAATTTTTAAAAACAAAGTGAAATTTCCCGAAAATTGATCTTTGACCTCTGTGCGCCGCGGTTTAAAATTGTCCAATTTGGCTCAAATTTTCACCATATGCTTTTTAGGTCAACTGTAATAAAATAGGGGGGACTCTATTGCACTTCTCGAAATTCAACATTTTGTAAAATAGCTGCCACCCTAGTATATACATAATAACATAAATCCACACAAAGAAAAAATCATTTATTGGTATCGCTACATTGATGATATAGTTTTATTATTCAGAGGAACGAATAGACAGCTTAATCTATTACACCAATACATAAACAGCATAGAACCTTCCATTAAATTCACGTTAGAAAATGAAGAAAATAACACAATAAATATTTTGGATTTATCAATCATAAATGTAGATTCAAAATACACATTCAAAATATTCCGAAAACCAACCCAAACGGATCAAACAATAAATATTAAATCACACCATCCATACCAACATAAACTAGCTGCATACAACCACATGATCAATAGATTGAACAATATACCAATGAATGCAGAAAATTATCAAGACGAATTAAACAACATAAAATACATAGCCAGTAAAAATGGATATAAAAACGAAATAATTGACACATTAAATAGAAAACATAAAAACAAGAAAAATTTGCGAACCCTAATTACATTGAAGAATGAAGAAAACTTAGCAGGCAAAAAATACACAAGCGTAACATATAATAAAACAACATTCAAAATAATGCAAAAAACTTTTAAAAAAATAAGGATATGTTGCAGCTTACAAAAACAAAAATAAGGCATCTGTATGGTATCCGCAACCGTTATCAGGTGTCAGTAGGGAAATGTGATTCTGTTTCTTCATTTACGATTATTTTTATCATATCTCTAGTAAGAATTATAGTATCTCAATTGATGCGACTTTTCTTTGTTCAGATAGTTAACAATGGAACACTGTCCTATACGTTTCTTTTCCACTTGCCCATCGTGGTCTATAAGCGAAGGCCTTCTTAATTAAATAACTGAGTATTTTCCCCGCGCTCGATATCGTTTCTTTAGATTTTTCATCTATCCTTGTTGATCTAAATTAAGCGTTGGTCTTCATCCATACATCTCAGAACTGCCCCACAATCGCCAGAACTTCAAACCTTCATATCAACTCTGGTAAGGCCGTACTAGTAATCGCTTTCTAATAAACAGCATGAACTCACGTAATCATGGAAAAACCATTGACGTTGGACGGACATACACTTTCCAATTTTATTACAAAGCACAACCCAGTGAAAAAACTCATTATTAGTATTTAAAATCACTGTCACTATCCGTTAATAAAAATTGCAAAAACCGATTCACTGTCCAAAAATTTGTCGACGTGGTCTACCTCGTGATCTTCCACTTCCTGAGGTATTGACAAACCAAACATTTTGCAACAATTTTTTAAAATCTTAAGCCGACTGTTCTGCATGGCTTGACATTATGACATATAAAGTCTAAATAAAAAAAAATCGTTCTATCTATACCGATCATTTTTAGGTGCGACAAAAACAGGCACTTTATAGCAGATTTTACACGTCTTTGCTATATTCGTAGTTTGAATTTGAATATTTTTGGGTCAAATCAGGCAAAAGAAGGGGGAGGAAAGTTTGTTCGTGAAGTGTTTGTTTAAGCTTCAAAAACTTCAAGTTCTGCAATTCGATTTTGATGAAGCTCGGTGCACAAGCTTCTAAAGCAATTTTTCATGGTTTTGACATCTTTTAGGCGAGATCAATCAACATAAGAAGTTGTTTTTTGAAGAAATGAATAATTTTAATAACTTCGATGAACGGGATTGCGTAGAGCTGAAAAGTATCAGAAAAAAATTGTAATCTCTGCAAACTTTGGTTATACAGTTTTGATATTAGAGCAAAATTTGCCAGTTTTAATATTTTTTCATAAATTATTTTCAATAAAATTCTAAGTTTATGCTACAATTTTATTCATAATTTAGCGAATTTGATGGTGCAAAATTATATTATATGTGATTTCGTTTACTGTTTACATAACATAAATATGTTTTTTTATATCTTAAACTATTAACACTCGCTTTTCTTAACACAAATTCCTTGCTTGTTTCTCAACATTCCATTGCGACAAAAACAGCCTTCTACACATATTTCAATGCAAGCCTGTTGGTTTGAAGAGTTTTTACATGTTTTGGGGCATGCTGAACCACATTTTAGATAAACTTCATTAGGGGGACAGTTTTTTTTCGCTTAAAGGTGAGTAGAAAAGTTTTAGCAAAATGTCTGATATTAAAATGTTGAAAAATCATACTTACATTCACATTGAGATTCTAAAACACATTTATCAGTTTTCTCGTTTCTTGCATAACCATCATTACAGAAACAACCAGAACAACATTCTGTTGCCATATTCGTTTTATCACACGTATTATCAATTTCACATTCTCCATAATGTTCGTTCTTACCACATTTTTCTTCTGGTACATATTTTTTGGGACATTTCTGTGGTAGAACACAATTCTGATATTCATCACGTAAATATCCATCAATGCAAACACATTCGGCTATACCTGTTTCACAATCTCCAGATCCAGTTGGATTACTACACGTTTTGGTGCATGTTTCTGTACATGGATTATACTCTTCCAATTCTGTCTCACACGTATTTATCGGACAGTCAGATGATGGAATACAACTACCAGTCTCGTTTCTTACATAGCCATCAATACAAAAACATTGTTTTATATGATCTTTTCCAGGTTTACATTTTTCGAGGTCATTGCATGTTTTATCGCACCACAAATCAGAATAATTTGAAACTTCATTTTCCGGACAACACACTTCGTTTCCATCTACGCACTCTTTATTTATTCGAACGTATCCATCCTCACAGAAACATCCGGCACGACAGATGTTCAAAGTGAATATGCAAGGTGTATAAAAATATTCACATGTTTGAGGACACGTTGGCCCACATTCTGAATACACTTCATTTTTCTTACATGTTGGTTCTAAAATAAAGGCAATATTTTACAACATATTTAAAAATAATTTCGTTATGATAATGAGTAAAGAAATAAGAAACTCACGTTGAGGAGGACACTTTGATTTTGGAATACATGTCCCTGTAGTCGTATCTCTAACATATTGATCCGCGCAATAACATCCTTGTGTTTTTTTCATTCCAGAACATTTTCCGTTGAGATTGTCACATGTCTTTTCACAAGACGGATTGGAGTATTTTGAAACTTCGTTTTCAGGGCAACATTCTTTATTTCCTGGTACACACTCGTTGTTTATTCTAACATATCCTTCTTGACAAAAACATCCAGACATACAGATATCAATTGTGAATTCACATGGTGTATAGAAATATTCACAAGTTTGTGGGCAATTTGGTCCACATTCCATATACACTTCATTTTTATTACATTTTGGTTCTAAAATAAAGGCAATATTTTACAACATATTTAAAAATAATTTCGTTATGATAATGAGTAAAGAAATAAGAAACTCACGTTGAGGAGGACACTTTGATTTTGGAATGCATCTCCCAGTAGTCGTATCTCTAACATATTGATCCGCGCAATAACATCCTTGGGTTTTTTTCGTTCCAGAACATTTTCCGTTGAGATTGTCACATGTCTTTTCACAAGACGGATTGGAGTATTTTGAAACTTCATTTTCAGGGCAACATTCTTTATTTCCTGGTACACACTCGTTGTTTATTCTAACATATCCTTCTTGACAAAAACATCCAGACATACAGATAGCCGTTGTGATTTCACATGGTGTATAGAAATATTCACAAGTTTGTGGGCAATTTGGTCCACATTCCATATACACTTCATATTTTTTACATGTTGGTTCTAAGGTAGAGGCAATATTTTACCAGATAATTAAAAGTAATGTCGCCATAATAACTAGTAAACAAATAAGAAACTTACGTTTAGTGGGACACTTTGATTTTGGAATGCATGTTCCAGTAGTCGTATCTCTAACATATTGATCCGCACAATAACATCCCTGTGTTTTTTTCGTTCCAGAACATTTTCCGTTGAGGTTGTCACAAGTCTTTTCACAAGACGGATTAGAGTATTTTGAAACTTCGTTTTCAGGGCAACATACTTTAGTTCCTGGAACACACTCGTTGTTTATTCTAACATATCCTTCTTGACAAAAACATCCAGGCACACAGATATCCGTTGTGAATTCACATGGTGTATAGAAATATTCACAAGTTTGTGGGCAGTTTGGTCCGCATTCCATATACACTTCATATTTTTTACATGATGGTGGAGGACACTTTGATTGTGGAATACAAGTTCCAGTAGCTTCGTCTCGAACATATCCATCCTCACAATAACATCCATACGTTTGTGATGTTTCGGTACAAGTACCACTAGGGTTGCTACATGTTTTTTCACAAGATGGGCACATAAGCGAGTAAACCTCATGTGCTGGGCAACAAACTTTTTCCCCTTCAACACAATCGTTATTTTCTCGAACGTAACCATTTTTGCAATAACATCCTGGATGACACCTTGGCCCAAATAAGGTGCAATCCCTGTTAAGCCATTCACATGTCTGCGGACAACTTGGTCCGCACTTCAAATATTCTTCATTCGCCCTACATTTGGATATAGCTAAAGTATAGAAAAGGAAAACATTGATTTATTTTTTTCTTCTCAAAATGTGAAACTAACTTACCGCAATCGGATTTAGGTATGCATTTACCACCCTCTGTTGCTCTTTTATAGCCTGGACGACAAAAACAGCCAGCTTCACATTCTTCTGAAACTTTTTCTTTGTTACAAATAACATCATATCCACAATTCGAATACACTTCATTTGATTCACATGTTACTGGACAATCCGTTTGTAGAATACAATCGTTATTTGAATCACGAACGTACCCGTCTTTACATACACATTGAGGTTTACATTTTAAAGTTTCTGGATTTCCTTCTCCATCTGGATAATCACATGTTTTTATACCACCAGTTGGACAATTTTCAAAAACTTCATTAAGTCGATTACATTTATTTGAGGAGCACTCTTCTTGTGCTACACACATGCCATTCTTATTCCTCACAAAATTTTCTAGGCAATAACACCCTTTAACCGCATTTCTGTCTGTTCTGTGACACTCTTCTTTATAATTATAGCAATTTTTTTCACATACAGGATCTTGTCGATCATAAACCTCGTTTTCTTGACAACAAACTCTTGCGCCTCTATAACATTTATTATTTTGACGAACGTATCCATCTTCACAGTAACACCCAGGGATACTTATCTTGGGCGACGGTAACGTACATGTTTTGTTATACCAGTCACATGTTTGTGGACATGCAGGAGCACAATCCAAATAAACAGTATGTTTGGGGCAATCTGGTATTGGTCCTTCCCTTTCTGCAGATATTATTACAAATTGAAAAAAGCAAACAAACAAAACACAAGCTTGATTCATTTTTTAAGTTGATGCGTTATAGCCGTTTGTATACACCGTTTGTGTGACTGATAAATATTTTGGTTTTGTTTTCGAATTTATACTAATTCTATGTAGTTTATTTACTGTAGTTAACGATTAGATAAAAATAAATGTATTCCTGGTGTTATTATAAGAAAATTTATGGTCAAAAACGATTATATGCAAATTTTGTTTTAAAAGCTATTAAATTTTAAAAGTAGAATAAATTGTAGAAATTAAAGCTTATCAGCGATCATACGAAACAAAAACAAAATACGGGTGTGTCACCATATATGCAACAGAAACTTTCGTTCAAAACCCTTTGCATTGGAGTGATTTTTCCTAAAAGATTTCCTAAAAATCAGTTCACACGCCAAACTATGCACTGCAAAACACTTAAAAATAATTTAAGTGTTTGTTAAATTAAATGCTTTTTCAAATGACTCCCCACTTGACTAGATTTTAAATTAGATTTCACCCCAACTCGCTTCCCGACTACTAAAGTATCCTTTTCACAGTTTACTGTAGACATTTCTGGTCTAATCACAACGTCCAAATAATATGCAAAATATTTTTCTTTATTTACATGGTTTAATGTTCATGATACCAAAGTTTCGCTTAAAATTAAATTTATCACTTAACATAATCGCATGCCAAGTTAAACTGTTTACACTATCGCAGTCCAATTTGAACTATATTTCGTTCTCCAAAAAATTTTAACCGTTACTCTTTTTTCATCTACGACTTGAACAAAAATTAGGGCTATCGTTTGATTCATGACTCATGAACGAGGCACATCCGACGAAAATTTGGTGCAAAAAAACTGAAAGTCCGGACCTTCCTTTTTTTGTAACAAACGAAATGATTGCCTCCCTCATTTGTGACAAGTCAGTACACGTTTCGGGCTCGTCCCAACAAGACGTACGTTTTGTAAATAAATAAATTTTATCCGTTTTTAGGGTTCCGTTTTTTATACGGAACACTATTGGTGAGAGTACAACGTGTTTTTCACATTATTTCGATTATCTCGTGAACCATTAATCCAATGAACTTAAAATTTGAGGTGCTTATAAAACTAACCTATCCACACAAGATGGCGGGTTAAAAAATAAATAAAGTTGTGTTCGTTTGTTTTAAGGAGGTACGATGTAAAGCCTTTGAAAACATACATTTTTTTAGCGAGACGAGTAGGGTATCATATGAAAGGGCTTCATTTAAGCATTATTTAAAAATATATTTTGGAATTTTTCACCCCACCATTTTTTGTATAATTTTGAAAAATGACGTTTTCGGGATGTTTTATTGCCCCGATTAACTCCGACCCTACCTCATCGAAAATCTTGACATATATTTGGAATGATAGAAAATTGAGTAGGTTTTTAATGAAAAATATAGAAAAGTGGCAGACACTAATAACTATATTTATTAAAGGGGTGGGAATGTTAAGGGGTAAAAACATCATTTAAAACCAGGTCATGTGGGGTGTCATTTGAAAGAGCACTTGATTTTAGAAATATTGCCATTTTTTTAGAATTTTGCAATGCATAGTTTTTGAATTATTATCAATAAAGTGACACAAAAAGTTGGTCCCCCCCCTTGCATTTCGAGCCTAATTAACAGAAAAATTTGAAAAAATTCATAGAGACAGGAAGTTTGATAAACTCTGAACGAAAAATATAGCGAACTCTCAAATAATTATATTTTTGTGTTTTTAAGGGATTGGGGTGGGTAAGGGTGAAAAAAAAACTTTTTTGACCCAAGCGAGTGGGGTGTCATTTGAAAGAGCTCTAAATTTCAGAAACTTTACAATTTTTTTTAGAATTTTGTGGTACACAGTTTTTGAGTTATTCTAAAAAATGTGCAGATTCCAGACCGTTCCCCCCCCCCCCCCCCCTACGTTTCGACACTGATTAACAGAAAAAATTGAAAAAATTCATAGAGACAGGAAGTTTGCTATATTTTGAACGAAAATTATAGCGAACTCTCAAATAATTACATTTCTGTGTGTTTAGGGGATGGGTGTGGGGTAAAACCAAACGAGTGGGGTATCATTTGAAAGAGCATCAAATTTCCAAAACATTGCAGTTTTTTTGGAAATTTCCGGTACACCGTTTTGGAGTTATTCTAAAAAATTTGCAAATTCCAGACCATTCACCCCCCTACGTTTCGACACTGAGTGACAGAAAAAATTGAAAAAATTCATAGAGACAGGAAGTTTGCTATATTTTGAACGAAAATTATAGCGAACTCTCAAATAATTATATTTCTGTGTGTTTAGGGGATGGGTGTGGGGAGAGCAAAAAAAAACTTTTTTGGAATCAAACGAGTGGGGTGTCATTTGAAAGAACACTTAATTTAAGAAACATTGCAATATTTTTTAGAATTCTGCGATGCATAGTTTTTTAGTTATTGATGAAAAAAGTGCTATTTTAAGTGTATGCATACCACCCTATGTTTCGACGCTGATTTATAGAACAAATATTCCCAATTTAGACTATTAAAATACTTTAGCTAACATAAACAGCTATGGATAAGATTTAACCTCAAGTAACATTTTTGATCAATGTAGATGTGATCAACATTTACTATTGACGTTTATGATTAAACATTTATTCTGTTATGCGTCCATAGTCTGGCGATATAAAGACTTTACAACATAACTTTATGTCATTTATTTTTGATAATGTGTTCTTTTACATTCACGGAACCCTTGGAGAGCGAATTTTATTCGCACTTGTCCGACTTTTTCTTATTATGCAACAGTTTTGAAAGTTAGACTTGCCTCCCTTTTGCTGCAAAGTTTTCAATTTTGCATAATTTCTCAACTATTCGTGGTCGATATTTTTATATTTCTTGAGAAATTCTGAGCACAATTTATGCCACGTATTTTATTTAATGTTTTTGTTTTGTCGTCATTTTTTCCTTGGAAACAGTATCACATGTTGAATGTCGATGAGTTATTTTATTTTTTATTACTGATATATTGTATAGGAGAAATTGAGGTTTAATTACGATTGTGTAAACCGTAATATTACCTTCCTCCTAAGACTGTACGTTATGAACAGGTTTTAAATCTCTTTTGTCCTTTTTTAAGTCTTTGGTCATCCCTTTGTTAGCCCACCTTGATGAGGATTATGTTGCTCACACTATGTATTTCGTTTGACTTCTCTGTTGCCACCATCGACGTGGATGATGGTTCTGGATTTTCCAGAGTTCTGCATTGTTGCTCATCGCGGCCAATATCTGTATACTATTATACTATTACCTGCAATATCAGCGCATTCTCCGGTTACTGTATGGAGTTTAGATCTATTTGATGGTTCGAAAACGCCAACAATCAAACTTTAGCGAGCAAATATCTGATCCGAACTTGTTTCCAGTATGATGAAGCAACTTTTGTCATGAATTGTTCAATTGAGACCTAAACTTTTACCATTTACTGTCATTCTTTGGAGGTTATATTCTACTGAATCTTTGGATTCACAGTTTTAACTTCAAAGAACTTCAATTGAATAGGAGACGAAGATCTGTCGGTCTTCCTGTTGCAGTAATCCTTTGAGATGTGATACGATTTTCTGCATATGCAACACAGACGCTTTCTACTGTTCTGTGTTTCACAATCTTTCTCGCGTTGCCGCACCATGTGACGTTCTTCGTCACAAACCCAGCATCTGATGGCGCGTATACCTCTTTGTGCCAATACTTCACCTTTGAAGTTTCCTTCTACATTGATTTTTCTTCATTTAACAGATTCCTTACAGATCCTTTGTGCTAGTTCACATTGCATTGCGCTTGAAATTCACCAAAAGAAAAGTGTTAGAATTACTGTAACTCTCGTTTTTTGGATCTTAGATACTGTTAATGAACGGCTCGATATGTATCTCCTCCATAAAAAACGTAGAAGTATTTGACTGCGCTGTCAAAGAATAGTTCTGTGAATCCTGGTACAATGCCGTCTCATCTGTCTTTTTACAGCCTGTGTTGCAGTAATTTCTCCATTATTAACAGTCTTGTTGTATTGCTTACTATTCCTAACTGTTAACTGACTTTTTAGGCTGATTTCTTGCTTATTCGCAGCCAAACTTGTAACAAAGCTGTTTAACCCGAACAAGTTCATTTGTCTTAACAACTTTCTTCTACGTGAATCAATACATTGCTGATACAACTGATTGCAATACAACTGATCGTCTTTTTTAATCATATATTTACTGAACCCGGTCTGAATTATTTTTTTTTTGATTGGCTATCCCATTTTGTATACTGTTGGTTCATGAACTTTTTTTTGATATTTACTTGGATTTTTGGTAATTTTTGTACAGTCGATCGGAATTAAACCATTTAAAATCTAACAGTTTTCTATAGTGCAAGTGGTTTTTGTGTAGCCAAACTTTGTTAGGAATGCCAATTTTTGTTTGTTTTGAGAAATTTTTAAAAAGGAGATATTATGAGAATACAGCTAAGTATTTACCTCATGTATTTTGTTAACTGGTAGTCAACCAATTTTGTTCTACTTTGTAAAGTATAATTATAATTATAAAAGGAAAAATATATGAATATTAAAAGTTTACAATGATTAGAAAAAAAGAATTTTGCTATTTGTTTGTTTTGTTGAATTAACTTAAAATTTTAGTGTACATTTTTTCGGTAACTGTAGTCAACAACAGTTGTTTCACAACCATTGTCTTGGTCTAAAAAAAACAATTAACAGTCGATTCTGCGTGTGATCATGAAGACCAGTAGTTGGATCGGATTTATAACCTTGGATGAGGTCAAATAAAATAACTTCTACTCAATGTGAAAAGAATTTATGATATTAAGCAAAAGAAAAAAAAAACAAATACACAACAAAAAAAAAATCAATAAACTAAAGGAAAAAATAATTCGTACACGAGTTTTTTTGTTTAAATATTTTGGGTGTGATGTGCTTAAGGTGGGAGTTCGTAAGACAAACAAGAACTCAAACAAAATTCCACAAACAGTTTCGCCTGTATTTCAGTTTTGTGTTTTTATACCAAAAGGAAACAGTGTTACTCAAATTGCTCTGGATGAATGTAAGCACTGAACAAAGGGAGCCAAAATGTCGTGCTGTGTTAAATGGTAACGAAAATGATGAAATGTTCGTTTCTGGATATCATCGTTCAAAAGTACATACAATGATTTTTTGCATATTTACGATACTGACCGTTTCGTTTACAGAGTCTCTTTTGCGTGCATATTTGGTTATTTGTACTGAACTGGGAGATATTACTATTCGAACCTACATGGCTGAAGCTCGTCGGATTACAACTCTGTAAGGAACGCAGTCCCTCGATTGCTTCCTGTTAGTGACTCACAGGTACATAATTTATTTCAAACTTTGAATCATCACGTCCTTGTTGGCATCTATATTTGAGTTTACTATTGTTAGGATTACAGAAAAATCAAGACGATTACAGTTTCTTCCAGTAAAATCAAATCACAACAAAACTCAACAACAAATGAATGAAATGAATAATGTTGTTGTTGTTGTACATATTCTTAGAACTAAGGTCAACATAAAATAAATGATTTTATGAATCAAATCAACGTAACGTAAAATAATCGAATATTCTAATATTTTCTCAAGGTTTCTAAAAACTGAACTCGAATTATCTAGAAATTAAGCAGAATGGTACATAAGCAATTGCCTCTTGTAAATTAGCAATTAGTTTTATTTTAAACCTGCGATAGTGAAATGAAAATTATAAAAGTGATATTTAAAATTAGTTTTTGTTAATAAAGTTTAAAGTGTTATTAAGTAGAAATAATTTGTGTATTATTTTAAACGTTGTATTGGAAATTTCTACAATCAACCGTTGAATTTTCTGAAGCTGTTGGAGGAATATTCTAGATTGGAATTTTGTTTGCTGTCTTGTTTCCCGTTGTGGAACAATTACGAAGTTGAATACTTAATAAAACCTGGTCTGTTTGCTTACTAATTAGTGATCGAACTCAGAAGGAGATTGGGAATTGCGTTTATCGAATTGAGAGTGAGGCCAATTCGAAGTAAGGTTAGAAATCCGTAACACTATGTTCAATAGTTGATCCATTACTTCTGGAACCATATTCACATTGATCTGATTAATAGCTACCATCATTTGAACGAAATCGCAGTTTTCTCTTCTTTAGTTTATATTGAATCATTATTTGTTCTAACTATTCCGATGTGTTACCTTTCTTCTTCTATTTCATCAGTTTCCATAGCTTCTCAAAGCAGAAGCATCAATTCTCTTTTGTTTCCGCAGGGTGCTCATCCACATTCCATTTTTAGGCAACCAATTTCACTGTGCGACAGCCCAAATCCGCTGGGGTTCTGACTACTGGGATAAGTTATATCGGTCAAAAAAAGTTATACGTGTCCCGGCGTTTTGCTGGGTCACGTCTAGGAATCGAGATATATCGATTTGAAGTTAGTAAGTATCAAATAGGGAAAATAGTCACGTTTGGGGGTCTTTTTTGACATAACTCGAGAACGACTAGTCCGATTTTGCTGCAACAAATTTAGAAATTAGGAATTACAATTCCTTTCATCTACTGATATACCATACCGAAAAATAAACGAAAAAAAAAAAACAAAAATAAAATAAATAATAAATATAATAATAAATAAATAAATAAATAAATAAAATAAAAATAATAAAATAAAATGAAAAAATATAAAACAAAAATATAATAAAAAAAGAAAAAAAGAAAATAAAAATATATAATAAATAAATGATAAATAAATAATAAATAAATAATAAATAAATAATAAATAAATAATAAATAAATAATAAATAAATAATAAATAAATAATACATAAATAATAAATAAATAATAAATAAATAATACATAAATAATAAATAAATAATAAATAAATAATAAATAAATAATAAATAAATAATAAATAAATAATAAATAAATAATAAAAAAGTAATAAATAATAATAATAAATAATAATAATAAAAAATAAATAATAATAATAAAAAATTAATTATAATAATAAATAATAATTATAATAGTAATAAATAATAATAAATACTAACAATAAAATATAATAATATCAAATAATAATAATAATAATAAATAATAATAACATAATAAAATATAATAAAAATATTAAATAAAATTATAATAAAAATAATAAAATAAAATAATAATATAAAATAAATAAATAAAAAAAGTAAAAAATAAATAAAAGATAAAAAAAAAATTCTATGAAAAATCAATATTCTTGTCAAAATGAGATACCTTTACTTAATTGTGAATTAAAGCGAAACGCGTTCGATTTTCATGATCCATATCTCATTTTGTGCACAGATTATGTGATTTTACGTCAAAGTAATAAGACTGGACACTTTTTCCCGTTTTGAATTTTTCATGATTTTTTTAAATACAATTTTTTAATTTTTTACGC
The DNA here is from genome assembly GCA_963693315.1 of Diogma glabrata. Classification (NCBI taxonomy): domain Eukaryota; kingdom Metazoa; phylum Arthropoda; class Insecta; order Diptera; family Cylindrotomidae; genus Diogma; species Diogma glabrata. The sequence goes on along the minus strand of OY856188.1, from coordinate 274,496,948 downwards.
AAAAATTTATTTATTTTCTTCATAAATTTATTTATAACTGCGAAACTATTGATTGTGTAAAGAAATAGTATATTAGTAGATTAAAGAAATTGTAATTCTCAATTTTTCTAAATTTGTTTCAGTAAAATCGGACTAGTCGTTCTCGAGTAATGTCAAGAAAAAGACCCCGAACTGGACAATTTCCCCTATATGACACCTACTAACTTCAAATCGATATATCTCGATTCCTAGACGTGACCCAGCGAAACGCCGGGACATGTATAACTTTTTTATTACCGATATAACTTTCCCCGGTAGTCAGAACCCCAGCGGATCATTGACCCCTACCATTTGTCGCACAGTGTTTTTAACAGACTTAAGATACAATTATTAACAGCGTTAATAATTGTTTCTTAAGTGCGCAGTATTTTTTTTCAATTTTTTTAAAATAAAATATCTAAAATAGGTAAATAAATTTATCTTTTTTATTTACACTGTCAAGTGGAAATATTACTCCTCGACGACAGCCGACAACTAACAACGATGCCGAAATGTCACCTAGTTTGAAGCCACTCCATATATTTCAAAGCAAATTTAATCCCACCGGCATCGATGTTTTTGGTAGGCTGGAGACGTATCGTGTAGTGCGAAAACGACCTAGCTCGAATAGCTAGCTCTTGCAACAAGTTGATTTCTTAACTATGAGATGGAGGCATTTCTTAAATCTTAACTATGAAATGAAGTCATTTAGGTTTAAATTAGTTCAAAAAATATTTAGTTCATTTATTTTTATTTAGTTCAAATAATAAATTCAAGTAATTATATTGGTAACCCCAACGTAAAAGTAAACTGATTTTTGAAGTATAGTTTTAGACACAGTGAACGAGTTAATTCATTATCTGTCGTGTTAAGATTTAGCAACACCGACAGTGGCACCGCAACAAAATATCGTATATGATTTATTACACGGCTCGCTCCTTTAATCCTTAAACTCTTCTCGAATTGTTGGACAAGAGTCGGGCGAACGAAGTTCTTGGGTTCGATAATACACCCAAAACAATTCAGGGCGAACAACCACTATCGGCGAACAACCATGAATATTACGAGGGATTGTGTCAATAGATTTTGGTAACGAAAGTTGATTGAGGGCTCAAATGTGTAAAGAATACTGAGCAGTCCTGATACTGGATGCACTGTTATGCCCGCCAAATTACGTGATGTAATATTATGTAATATTAAATTGAAAAGCCCAGGCTTTACATGGCGCCGATACAAAAGCAAACCGGTTATATAACGGGAAACTCGTTATATAACATACAATGAAGTTTTATATTTTAATATTATTTTGATAATATTTCATAAATTAAACTTTTTGATATTTTGAATATCCGCATATAACAATTTTTTTTCGTTATTGTAATATGCTGGATGTTGTAATACCTATACTAATTTTATAATTTATTAAATTTTTTCTTGTTGAAGGATATGGCTTTTTTATGATAACGTTAATGTACGTTTTGGATATTTGAATATTTTTGATGTAATGTTTTTTATTGATATTTTGGTGATATCTGGATTTATTATATTATTCTTTTGATTTTTATTGATGTTGCGAATTATTTTGATATGATACATTTTTTTTCTGATGTTTGTTATTGAAACAATTAATTTTTAGAAAATGTTTTAATTTGAATCATATTGGTACCTCTAAAAGAGGATCCATGGAGGCTTCACCCCTTAACATGGTTCGTTGATAGAGTCGCCTCTGTCTTTTGGACATGCGATGACCAAGTGGATTTTTTTTATACAGTAATAAATTTCATTTAGTTTTCCTGTCCGAGATGTGATGCGGTCTTCGCTGGACGTGGTTTGGAAAAAGAGAAGGGATACCTATTGGTGTTAGTTTCGCCTAACCAAACAGGATCTCTTCTCCAGCGCTAAACACACTCCTTTACAAAAGTGAAGCCGCATTTACATCTCCACCCTGTTAGGAAGAGGCAACGCTCAACCCAACAACTTCCCTTCAGAAATTTTAATGGAGTCAAACCCATCCACCATCGCTAGCAATAGAAAATTTAATTTTAGTAGTTAAGATGTATCTGGGGGTTGGAACCCCTATACAGGACTGCTCTCAGCAATGATATTAGCGGTAATGTTTTCTTAGTTTTAGGATGAAAGAACACAGCATTTGATTTTGTAGATAACAGATATTTAGGCTGAATCTAAAACAATGCTAGGTTTTCTTTTCATCATTCGGCAGGGTACTAGAATGTAGATTTTAGGATCTTAGACCTATTTTCATTCCAGCCTCACATATCATCGCTGGGAGGAGATCACGAGTTCGATCTTCCACTCCACTTGTTCTGCTACGATTTTTTTTAAATTCTTTTTTCTAATACAGTCAAGTCGGTATGGGCTTCGCCCAGGAAGGATCTCTAACTCTAACTATATTATAAATAAATAAATAGCAAATATTGGGTTTCACGAAAAAATAAATAAATATTTTACAAATAGTTAAATAAATATTTTACCAATAAATAAATAAATATTCACTTTAAATAAATAAATATATATGCTATGAATAAATAAATAAATATTTTCTAAAAATAAATAAACAAACAAACAAATATTTTTGAATAAAAAAAATGTATTTTTTGCACTTATATAAATATCTTAAAGTAAATCAATTTTTGCCTTGCACATATATAAATAAACAAACAATTTTCTTATTTTAAGTATAAATTAACTAAAAATCTTTTTTTGATGAAGGTATAACGAGAGATTGGGAGTTGATTACACATGAACTTTTTTTTTCGCTGGTCGGGCGTTACTTTTTTCCTAGCTTAATTTTCTTGTCCAAATATTGTTGGTTGTCACTTTTTTTTTATCTCCGGATGTACATAAATCACCATAGGGGTAACTAACGATTTGCGGGTGTGGATACCCTGGATACCGCAATAGAATCAATCAAGGAATATCATGATAACTGTATAGCTGCTCATGTAAGGGTGAAGAAGATTTTGGTGCGCCTACGTCGCCTTAAAAGGTAAAAAACCGGATATTGTGCGCCAACGCAATCTCGATATGTCGCTTTTTGACCACGGTAGTGTATATTATACGGATGTATATGCCAGGTCTAGATTCAGGAATACGGTTGACTCGATTGTCCTTGATCATCTGTCCAAATTCATATTAATCAAATCCCTCGGATATGTAACTTCAACTTCAGTGAATGCATTTTTTTTAGGGATGAAGTTTTCCTAGCATTCGGTGTTCCAGAGTGTCTTCACTGTGACTATGATATACGACTCCTCATTAATTCTTTCCAAAACAGAAAAAACTGTTGCCACAATTCAATATCAATACTATTTAAATATAGATGGTAAGGCCATGGGGACTTGCCATTCTAAAGACAACAGATTATAACAGTTAATTAGTGCTCTCATTTTTTTTTAATCTCTGTTAACTTATTTTGTATTAGTCGTAGTATAGATCCCTGTTAATTTATGTTGTAATAGTTTTCTTATAGTCTTTTATAATTTATTTTCTTTGTTATTTTTTTTTAAGTTAATTTTTTTTACTGATTGCTTTTGCATATTTTTTCATCGTTAACCATAGTAAACTTTATCTCATGTACCTGAAATTAGTGGTTTTTCCATATATATTTATACTGGTGGTCATTTTTTTTTATTAAGCCTCAGTCGCAATCTATTTCATTCTAGCGATTTCTTTTACTTAAAATGTGATATTTTTTTTTCTTTATTGAGCAAAAACAAAAACAAATATTGGAAAAAGTATTACATTTTAGCCTTCTTTTAACCTTCTAAGATTATGTGATGTTTAACAGGTAGCATTTATGAGAAAATCTACATCAACTCTAAAACAAATTTAAGTTCTGTACCGACCAAACAATCAGTATATACAACCTTCGGACTTACTGTAAACAAAAAAAACATCAAAGGCATAATAGTTTTTTTTATATGTTTGGATCCTCTCTAAAACAATTCGAATTTTAATTACTTTCTTTTATTTTATCTCATTGCTAAATAAAACGAAACGGAAGAGTTCATGCAATCAACAAACAAACACTCTCTTTTTTTGATGCACAAACGTCATGTATTCGACCCGGTTCAAAAAGTAATATATGAATTCCACTACTTTCTCAGTGAAAACCACATTTCAATTCGTAATTATATTGCAACATTTTTCATTTGATATCGACCCAATGTTTCGTGAAGACTGAAGTGCTTGTTTTTCGAGCAGCTGGTATCTAGATGAGATGAGGTTTACTTGCGGCATAAACTCTTTCTGACAAATAGAGGGTGAGGAAACAGAATAGCTTCCTGGCAAAAAATTAGTTAGGGACAGGCTGAATACAGTTAGGGCGTGATCAGGTCCTGGTCAGTCCAGAAATGGAAAGCCTAATTAGTGCAATTTCATGTGGTCCTGTTTCGGGTCTGATCTACAGTATCCTTTTAGGGTTTACCTTATTTGAATATATCAGACCCTGATTTGGGTTTTTGTATTTGACCTCTAGCTGATCCGATTACCCTAATCATAGGTCTGATCCGATTATCAGGACCTAATAGGATAAATTCGTTACATTCATGATCAGGGGCCAATTATGCTGCCCTACCAATGCCTGATCCGGACTAGATAGTTTCTCTATCTCTTACTGACTTAATCTTAGCCGGACTAACACGAATAAACGCGACCATATGGTTTAGTGAGTGATGTGATCTAGTTTAGATTATATGCAGTTTGTGACGTTTCATGAGAATTAGAATTGTTTGAATCGGAAAAGTCTTTGCTTTTTTATAGCTGTAAAGGATTGATGAGAGCATGACTTGTTAGACATGTATTGATTTCTAGAAAAACACAATATATATTTACATTTTCACAATATAAATTGACAATAAAATTGCAAAAAAAAACCTAAATGGCAGAGAAAACATAAAAGATTCTTGAATCTGTAAGCACAAAAATAAAAAAAAATTGCAAAAATACGAATATTAAAAAAGGAAATAAAATACAAAGAAAAACCTTACAAAATTTTAAAAACATTTCAAAACTAATTAAAAAATATTGGCGGGGCTGATGCTTAGATTGACCTCACCATAACTCTGGAAGTAATATATTCTGAATATAAAGTTAACATACATTTAATAAATACTTCAACGGATGACTGACTATTGTTATTGATTTCGCGTAGTTCTAATTATAAAAACATGTACGCCAGAGGGCTCCACCACTTTACTTATTATCGCTCAAAAGCTTATCAGTTCCTTTTCATATTAATCTCTGTTAGTGTTAACCTAAAACTAATTCATTAAAGAAAGCAGTAATATCCCAACAGACTTAAATAAAAACGAATAGAAAAGAAAAACAAAATTCAGGAAGTGATAATTGATAAATCGAAAATTGGAATGCAGAACTATTACAAATCATACTTAAAGAATATTTACCAAGATCAATCAATGAAAATTATCAGAAATTGATGTAATTGTTGTTTCAAATTTTAAAAACAAAATAAGACTAGGTGACCAATGCAGAATGCAATTCATAAAAAGGAGCGAAGATATGTCCAATCCAAAAGATATGTCCGAAGATATGTAACAATCCAAAAGAACTACAAAATCGCTACAGTTTAATGTGTGGTATATGTTGCTGCATCTACCTACGGCATAGATTTAGTGGAAAATCAATGAAAATTTTTTTAAACGGATTTGAAACCGATATGTCTGACTACAACGATCGTATCGTGAATTTTGTCTATAAAAAGTACTTTAACAAAACGGCAAAGAAAAAAAGGTGAACGAACCAAATAAAAACTCGTCCAAGTTGAAAACATGATCAAACTTGTTCAATGTAGGTAAAAGTGTTATTAAATTTTTTTAAAATCAACAAATAACAAACTTTTATTTTCAGATTTTCAATATCACTGCAGTTCAAAAAAAAAAAAAAAAAATGAAAAAAAAAAAATTAAAAAAAAAAAAAATATAAAAAAGAAACAAAAAAAAATTTTATAATTTGATTAAGTATTGTGAAAAGATGATAATTTTCACATTGAAAGTGAAAACACTATGGGAACCGTTTTTCGGTGATTATTCCTCCGTGGTATGTCTAATTTTCAATATTTTTGTAAACCATCTATAGCCAGATGTCGTCTTACATGCAAAATTTCATTTTGATATCTTTAATAGTTTAGGAGGAGTATGTCGTCAATCGAAAGTCAATAGCTGTAGGGAGGACCCCAGCTACTTTTGCTGATGTGCTCTAAACTCTGACCATTATTTTCTTACAGTAATTTAAACTTTTTTTTATCAGTTTCATCAGAATCACTTAGTTATTGTCTGTAGTGTGAATAAGGACACTGAACAAATGCAAAAAAATAAAAATGTATACAGGAGGTGAAAATCCTGCTGTTTGGAGGCGGCACTGTTTTGAAACATGTTAAATGTTTATGTACCAAGTTTCAGTTCGATTATCAGGTACAGATGTTATTGAGCTTCCAAAACCAAAAGTGCTCAAGAGACCCCCTCCTCTCCCCTGAACGGCGACATTATCCGTCAAAATTTAATCATCTCTGAACGCCATCTTCTAATAATAAAGACTGCAAGAACGTACATGTTCAAGAGTTGGTCTTGAAAGCCTAACCACTTTTACTCTGCACAAGGTTAAAAAGTGTGAATCGAATCGATGAAATTTACAAAACATTTCCAATAAACCTTATTTTCTGTAAGAAACTGCTCTTGGTGGTTGACGAATAATTCTTTATATTTCAACCTTTCGACCCAAATCCTAAAAATGTCAGTTTCAATGTTAAAACATTTCAATTTAAAAATTAGTTTCTTTTAATTTATCATTGTCGCTATTTATTTTGCGGCATATTTTTGACAAAGAAGTCATTAATATGTCAATTTTTATCATTCTAAACTAGTTTTTTTAACTGTGGTAATTATTTGTATTTCAGCTTAAGGTTATCAAACTATATTTTTATAGTTCAACTTTTGCGCTATTGGTATAATTATCAAGTGCATGACGAAGAACAACACATAGTTCCGATTGGTTATTGTGAATATTGCATGCGATTACTGGTTACCACTCCCTCAAATTTTTTTTTCAAAAATTGTTTCGATTTAGTAAACAATCAGTTATCTTGCCAAATATTTTTTTATTTCATACAAACAGGATAGATGTACTTTTTACCGTTACACAAACCTCAAATAACATTAAAACCACCCTCAAATTATTAGTGGTTCATATTCAGTAAACATAATTAATTTTAATAGAAAATGTCGAAAGCTAATACAACAACAAAATTGTACCTTTCCTTTATATAATTGAACTGAATAACACAACACCTCGAAGGCAAATTTCGAGCAAAATAAATTATATCTTAAACGTTTTTTACGTTTAGGGGTTGGTTATTCGCTTTCCACAATACAAAAAAAAAATTAAACGAAAATTTGTTAAGGTTGAAAATCGGGCAAATTAAAAATTTCATCTTAATAATTTCTTAATTGATCTTACATTAAAATATTTAATTTAATAAAAAAATCGTTTCAAATGTTCAGTTAATCATTTCACAATTCTTCATATGCGTCGAATGTAAATGAGGTTACGATAATTCAGAATTTATAAAATGTGAAATTGTAGCCTTTGGCGTGAAGAGAAATTTTGTTTTGGTAGATTGAAAAATGATAACCATTTTGTTCAATGTCCAAATCGTACGCCTGCAACCGTTCGATCCAACGTGCTACTTGTCCCTCTGGATTTTTGAACTGGAGTAACCACCTTAACGCACCATGGTCAGTTCTGAGATGAAATTTCTGACCATACAAGTATTTATGGAAATGTTTGACGGATTCCACAATAGCCAATAATTCCTTTCGAGTTACACAATAATTCTGCTCCGGCTTGGATAGCATTTTCGAGAAATGAGCTATCACCTTTTCCTGACCATCTATATTCTGCGACAAGACTCCTCCTATACCTCCTTTTGATCTATTATCGACTCATTACTTTATCAAATATGATAATAGCCTAATAGATAAAGTTAACACGTTTACTTACCTCGGTCTCCAAATTAACTCCAAGCTTAAGTGGAACACCCACATTGATTATATTAAGAGCGAAATTGTACCGTATTTATTTGTTCTCCGAAAATTAAAAAATTTTGTATCAAAACATTGTCTTATCTTAATATATAACTCCTATATTATGTCTCATCTAATATATTTGAATCCTGTATGGAGTGGTTCTGCCGATTATAAGATTAATGAGCTATTAGTATTGCAGAAACGAGCTATAAAGTATATTTTGAATCTGCCAATTCTGTATCCATCTGAATTATTATTTAAAGAGTTTGTATCCTTAAACAAAATAATTGATAGGGAACTGCTTTTTATAACATATAAAGTAATTAATGATCAAATTAAACACAATTTCACTCTAACACGTTCCGCGGACATTCATGGCTACAGCACAAGAAGACGATCACACTTTCAACCAACCTTTTTTTCAACAAACGCATCCAATAGTAATATTTTACATAGAGGCTTACTCAAATTTAACGAACTTCCACCTGATATCAAGCATGCAAATAGTTTCGCTATATTCAAACGTAAAGTAAATTCATTTTTTTCTCAATAATTACAATTGCAATCATATTGATTCTTTAGCATAGCATATTAAATATATAAAAAAAAAAAAAAAAAAAAAAGTTCCAGTTTATTGAAATTTTCTGTATGTTTTTCTTTCTCTTTTCTTTGTAAGGAGTTTTTAGTATTTAGTTCTTAAGTTTTCAAAATCAGATATAGTTTAAGTAATAAAACATAATTCAATTTTTAAGTTTATGATCTTATTTTAAATTTTTAATATTTATTTATCACAAATTTAAACACAAAAAATATGCCTTTATTCATTTAGTAATCATAAAATAAGTTAACGCCATTTATGTAATTTTGTTGAATTTAATTATACCGCGCTATAACTCAATGTAGTTCGAGCGGCTAATGTTTTTGTTAAAGTTGACAATAAATAAATAAAGAAAAAAAAAAAATACCTTCATTACTGGCATCAGTATCCAAAATAAACTGAGCATTTGGTATAGGATAGGACAGAATTGGAGCCGTACATAATCTCTTTCGGAGCTCCACAAATGCTTGTTCTTGAGGTTCATTCCATTCAAATGCCTTATCTTTTCTGGTTAACTCATGCAGACTTTTGGCAACGTTGGCAAATCCTGGCACAAACCGTCTGTAATATGTGCACAATCCAAGGAAGCTTCGTAGTTCATGTAGGTTTTTCGGTCTTGGCCAGTTCATAACTGCTGCAATCTTGGCAGAATCGGTATGAATTCCCTTTGCCGTAACCTTATGTCCCAAATATTTTACTTCTTCCTTGAAAAGTGAGCACTTTTTCGGACTTAACTTTAAACCTGCTGCTTGCAACCTTTCCAGTACGTCCGCCAAGTTCCTCAAGTGATCATCAAAGTCTTTGCCCATGACGATGATGTCATCCAAATATACAAGGCATGTTTTCCAGTGCAAGCCTTTTAGAACCCGTTCCATTAGTCTCTCGAAAGTTGCGGGCGCGTTGCATAACCCAAATGGCATGACATTAAATTGCCATAGTCCATTCCCTACACTGAACGCTGTTTTCTCCCGATCTTCCTCCGCAACTTCAACCTGCCAGTAACCACTCTGCAGATCCAGTGTTGAAAACAATCTTGAACCCGAAAATGTATCCAGTGTATCATCAATCCTAGGCAATGTGTAGCTATCCTTTTTAGTGACTGTATTTAGTTTCCTGTAGTCAACACAAAATCTTAAACTCCCATCTTTCTTGCCAACTAACACCACAGGTGAGCTCCAGGGACTGTCTGAAGGCTCAATTACACCAGCTTCTTTCATATCTCTCACCATTTTATCAGCTTCCTCTCTTTTAGCTAATGGTAATCTTCTTGGTACTTGACGAATGGGCTTTTCTGCTCCGGTGTCAATACGATGTTTCACCATATTGGTTCTGCCATTTCCTTCAGGTGAGCTGCAGAATACAGACTTGTGTCGCTCCAACAATTGACGTACTGCTTTCTTCTGCTCTTCTGAAAGCCCTTCTGTCCATTTTTGCACAAGTTGTTCCATTTCTGCCTTTTGTTGTTTTGTGTTGACCAAGCTGTTGATGTTTGGCTGCTCGCATTTTATTATTTTAGCTACCTCTTCGCATTGTCCTATGATCAATCCTTTCTTAATTGTTGTCTGTGTATCTGACAGATTTAATACCCTTACTGGTATTTTGTAGTCAGCATCTGATCTAACTAAGGTTTTTCCTATTACGACTTCTTTATAATTTTGATGTTCTTTGTTGGCTTCTACAACCCACAACCTGGGTGACCCAGAACCTCCTTCCAAATTTCCTCAAATGATTGTTTCTGATTGGGGTGGCAGCTTTTCTCTGTGATCCAATATTATTCGACGGACACAATTTGAATCTTCACCATTAAACTGGAGTGGCAACTCAACATTTCCGTACGTGAGTACTCCTTTTCCAGCATCAATAACGAATCCATTTGGCCTCATGAAGTCCATTCCCAGGATGACTTCATCCACAATGTCAGCTACAACCACTTCATGTTGAAAGTGAGTATTCCCGATTTCAAAGTTGACCACTTTCTTTCCTTTAATACTTGCACTTTTGCCAGTAGCTGTCTGCATTCGGTATCTCCCTGCTGGTTTTGGTTTCCCTTTCACAACATCAGTGCGGACAATTGTATTTGTTGCTCCCGTATCTAACGTGATGACACAACTCTTTCCATCAATATTAGCCCTAACAGTAAGGCTGTCACCTCCCCTTGTCAATCTCGAAACATGGATGAAGGTTATGGGGCAATCGGTTGTGGGAGCCAGCTTACGCCCCTTTAGGCTGACTCGTTGTAGTTTAACGGTGCTGCTCCATCGTCTTCCCTAGCTTGCTGCACCCGTTCTTCTGCTTGACGTCGCTGCATAGGCGATGCTGATCTTGCTCGTTTCCTTCTCACATCTCTGCATTCCCTCGAAATATGACCCAACTTGCCACATAACCAGCATCGGATTCTATCACTTCTGACACTCTCTCGTAGTCTTGGTTTATAACCGTTGTCCTTTGATTGATGGTTTTATAATTGCTTGTGCAGTTTCAGCTTTTGGCGACAACATTACTGCCTTTCGTGTTTCTGGATCACGAATGCCATCAGTAAACGCCTCGATCTTCATTTTCTCCATAAAATATGGTGGAGTGTTCGAGTGTGCCAAATGTACAAGCCTCTCCACTGCCGAGTAATAGTCCTGCAAACTTTCTCCGTTGCGTTGCAAGCGACCTTTTAACTCGATTCTGTATAACTCCTTTTTATGGTCGCTGCCATATTTACGTTCCAACGCATTCATCACCTCAGCATAACTTTTCCGGTCATTTTCTGGTACTGCCTTTAGTGCTTCAGCTGCTTCACCTTTAAGCGCAACTATCAATGCAGCAAGACGATTTTCAGCGTTCCAAACATTTTGATCAGCTGCGGTCTCGAACTGGAACTTGAAGATGCCGAAAGATGTGGTACCGTCATACGATGGTGGCTTTAGTTTAATATTTGCTATTTGTTGTACCACATGTGAAGTGACTTTATTCGTTTCAACATCCTGCAGCCGTTTTTCGAAATCATCAACTTTCGATAAAACCTTATGCTCAAAATCTTGAATTTCACTTTGAATCTTCTCGACCTTTCCATCAAATGCCGTCGAGATTTGGAGAAGTTTCTCATCCATAATTTGCTTGACTGTGCGATTTAAAGCTAATTGCTGGCTGATTGTTTCACTAATTTCTTCTTTGTTAGCAGCCATTTGTTGATTGATGTTACTGATTTGTTGATCAAATTTTTGATTCAGCTCGTCTTTATTGGCAACCATATTAGCGTTAACGGCAGCCAATTGCTGATTCTGTTGACTGATGTTCAAACTCATCTGTTGCATCATAGCCATTAACTGCGTAAAATCACAATTTGCAGATGGCAATGTGGTTGTTGTTTCCGCAACAGAACTTTTCTCTTCATCAACTGCTACTGAATCAGCATTTGTACTAATCACTCCAAACTGGTAACTTTCCACAACTACTCCACTAGCTTCCATAGCTTCTCGAAGCCGTATCGTCAATTCAGTTTTGTTGCCGGTTGTTGCCAATCCACGTTGTTCTAGTTCTTTCTTTAACTCAAAAACCTTCAAATCACTTAATAAAACCATTATTAACAGTTAACCAATCCGCCGATGTCACCAATGTTACGTTTTTCCAACCTTACTTCGAATTGGCCTTACTCTCAATTCGATAAACGCAATTCCCAATCTCTTCTGAGTTCGATCACTGATTAGTAAGCACAAACACACCAGGTTTTATTAAATATTCAACAACTTAATTCTTTCACAACAACAGGAAAACAATACAGCAAAAAATATTCTTGACTAGAATATTCTTCCAACAGCTTCCGAAACTCCAACGGTTGATGGTAGAAATTTCCAGTAATAGAACGTTTAATAATACACAAAATATTTCTACTCAATAAAACTTAAAACTTTATTCACTAATTTAAAGATCACTTTTATTATTTTAACTTCACAATCGCAGGTTTAAAATAAACTAATTAAAAACTACAAGAAACAATTTCCTTATATACATTCTGCTTAATCTCTAGAAATTTCTAGGTCACTTTTTAGAAACCTTGAGAAAATATTAGAATATTCGATTATTTTACGTTACGTTGATTTGATTCATAAAATCATAAAACAAATAGACCTTAATTCTAAGAATATGTACAACAACAACACTATTCATTTCATTCACTTTCTGTTGTGTTTTGTTGATTTTATTTTCCTGGAAGTAACCGTAATCGTCTAGATCTTTCTGTAATCGTCTAGATTTTTTCTGTACTCGTAACAATATTAAATCCACCAAAGAGCAAATTAACGTTCTCACTACGTCACACTTACAATACCACAACACATAATTTATAATCAAGAATTATCAAAAAACTGTTACACCTAAAGTAATACAAATATCTATCAATTTAGGAAAACTTTTGTAAATGTGTAATCAATATACATATATTCATTTCAATTAAACTATTTTCAAATAGCCAAAGAAAATATTCCTTAATTTAAAACAATACTAACTCAGCTTTGTATTAAATTTTTTTTTTAATTTTTGCGAAAAAAAAAAAAAATCTCAAAAAAAGGAAACAAAAGAGAATTTATTTAATATTTCTATGGGATATTTTTATATTTTTATGGAATTTGTTGTTGTAATTGAATGGCATGCATTAGGTATAATGCTAATTATATTGAAACCTCTTGGGTTAGAAAGCTGAAAATATCTGAGGTTATACTTGAAAAGTTTATCTATTAGCTAGTATAAGTTTAAAGAACATAAACTCATAAATGATAAAAGCATGGCCGTTTGCGTTTGCGTTTGCCGTTATGCAACCGGCTGGATTATTGGCAACTACATTTTTGTTTTGTTTCAGCAAATTTTTGTAAAAATTTGCTATTTACCTTTTAATTTACTTATATTTTCTCTATTCTATCATAAAATATTGGCCTATGTCATATTTTGTCAGTGATAGGATTTTTTGTTTAGTTATCCATTATTTAACAAAAAATATAAAAAACACAAAAAAAAGAAAGATTTACGTCCATCAACACCGTATGTTGTTGTGGGACCTTGGTCTTAAAAGGTTTTTATGTGTTATTGTGACACATATTGTAATTCCTACTACACAACACATTTTATAAAAAAAAAAAAAAAAACCCCAGGGTCTCAACATCTGAACATCTAAACATCTGAAAAAAAAAAAACGATGGTTTAATTTGATGTCAAAATTGATGATTAAATTGTTGATTAAATTCTGGATTTCCTGTTTGAGATGAGTTAGGTTCGATAGTTGTGATGAAAATATGTTTTTTAAATACGTATGTTTTATTCGTTTGTTGAAAATTCTTTTCAGCACAAATTTTCGATATTTATTAAAATTTCACTTTAGCTACGAAATTTTATTTTTATTATTTAAAGCTTGAATTAAAAATTTTACACAATTTTTAATTATTTTAGTAAACATTTTTTCACAATTTTGAACTATTTAGGCTCGGTGCGGGTATTCAAAATTTTCACTTTTGAATATTTAACCCCGTTTATCAACTGCGCCAATTTTGGTATATAATTTATAATATACACTTATAAATTATTCCATTAATATTTATTAATAAATAAAATGAATAAATTTATTTCAATTTATTTATTAGTTCAAAAACTTACATTAAGTCCAACGACTTATTTTCACAACTGTTAATTTCAATCTAACTTAAGAATAATATTCTAAATAAATCTTCGCTTCGGTTTTAAAACAAAACGCTAACTCAACATATAATAAGGGCAGCGATGTATATCAAACATAACTCTTTGTTAAAGTACAGGTATTTTTGATCTCTGTTTAAAAATTTATTACAAAACTAACACGAAACATCAATTCGTTGCCGGAAAATTATAATCAAAACTCCAAAAATATTGTTAAATTAAATAAAATCAAACTTTTTCACAATTCCAAAAATATTCCAAAAATTAGAATAAAATCAAATATTTAAAGTTTTTCTAAATTCCGATTATATTCCAAAATTTCTTAAATATTCAAACTTTTTCCATAATTCTAAAAGTATTGCAAAAATTATTACAAAATCAAAAATTGAAAATTTTTTCAAAATTCCAAAAATTGTAATAAAATCAAAAATTAAAAATTTTTCAAAATTCTAAAAATATTCCAAAAATTCTTACAAAATCGAAAATTAAAAACTTTTTCAGAAATTCTAAAAATATTGCAAAAATTATTACAAAATCAAAAATACAAATTTTTTCGGAATTCCAAAAATATTTCAAAAACTATAAAAAATTCAAAAATTTCCATGTCCAATTTTATTTTAAATTACATTTACGTCATAAGAACAGCTAAATTTATTTTTCCAACAAATTGGCTAAAAAAATAAATGAATTAATTTTTTGACACACTTGACATTATTTTTTGACAAACTTATAATGCCATAATTCTCTATAATAATAATAAAATATCATGTCATACAAATTATTAATTTTATTTTTTTCTAAAAAAATTGGGTAAAAAATAAATAAAAACCTTTCTTTTGACACAGTTGACAACATTTTTTGACAAACTTATAATGCCATAATTCTAAATAAAGTTTTTGCGTAGACATTTTGTTGACGTAGAAGCAATGATTTCAAAAAGTGGTTATGAGAAATGCTAGCATATAATTTTTTATTTTTCTTTTTAAATATATGAATGAAAAATAATCAGAACTCTAGCTGATCTATTCGGATATATGAAAAATTAGCGATCAAATAAGTTTTCAAGTAAGCTTATTTGATCTCTAACTTATTTGATCGCTAATTTTTCATATATCCGAACTGATCAGCTAGAGTTCTGATTATTTTTCATTCATATATTTAAAAAGAAAAATAAAAAATTATATGCTAGCATTTCTCATAACCACTTTTTGAAATCATTGCTTCTACTTTAACAAAATGTTTACGCAAAAACTTTATTTATAAGCGTAGCGAAGCACGCCGGGCCCTCCTAGTATTAAAAATTATAACAATCAAATTTACGATCTCAAACTATCACACCAAACACACACATTACAAAATTGTCACTGAAAAAAAAATATATATCTAACTAAATATTCAACGTATTAATATATAAGTTAAAACCACAAAGAAAAATAACGTCCATACTCTCCTAGATCAATGCATAAACTGAAAAGAAAATATAAAATACTATAAACAAAGAAAAGTTTTGGACGATTCCATTTGATCCATTTGATTTGATTTGAGGGGAGGCAGTTGAATTCAAAAATACATTATAATTCGTCTATTACTTTTTTATTTATGATCCGAAAAATCCCAAAAATCTCTCAGATCTAGGTTACACTAATATCAGTTAGCAGTGAAAATTTGGAATGAGTAAAAATTCGAACAAAAAAGCCTTAGGCTGTACAAAGTACAAAGTTAGCGTATTAATATATAAGATAAAATTTCATTTCAAACAAACAATTTTATTTTTTTTCCAAAAAATAGGGTAAAAAAATAAATAAAAATCTTTCTTTTGACACACTTGACAACATTTTTTTGACAAACTTATAATGCAATAATCTAGTTTTTGATCTCACATACTAATCCCGACCATCAAGATTTCTCCAAATTTAATGTTCCTACTCGTAATCACTTAAAATGAACGTTTTTAAGCCAAAAATATGAAAATTTGCTATTTTCCACACACATAATGATTTTTTGACACACTTCCGGTACAGTTATCGAACACAGCGTCCTTTCGGACCTGTCCCTTGTGTATGCCTATTTTTAGACAAAAAAAATTTTGAAATCCCTTTAGCGGTTTTCCCTGCAGCCAAGGTAATGACGGACGGCCGGCCGGACGAACGGCCTATAGACAGACATAAATTTTTTTTTTGCTTTTTTAGAATCAGTAGGTCTTCAAACATTGAGAAATGCCAAAAAAAGTGGGGATAAGAATTTCACTTTGAACTCATGAATGTATTACTTAGGTCTTTCAGACCGAAGTAATTATATTATCACGTATCCCTGGCCTGGCCAAGCGGAGGCCCGCGGGCCGCATGCGGCCCGTTATATATTTTTATGCGGCCCGTTGCATAATTATTATTCTGTTAAAATTTTTTCACACATCACAAAAAATAATATTTCAAAAAATAATAAAATTTTTAAATATGCACAACCTTTTTTTAAAAAATATTGATCACAAAATTCAATATTAAAAAGTTTTTTAATGGGTTTTAGTCCGTCTCATTTTAATTTTTGTTTTGTGAAAAGATTTTCTGCATTAGAGTTTTTTGCTTGCATATTTTTAGGCGTAATAAAATTATTGTAAAAATTTTATTAAGAAATATATTTTTTGTACACATAAAATGTAACACATAATAATATACTCCGTTTGGAAAAAAATTGATTTCTCAGAATAAAAAATCCGTTTTCCGTGCATATTCATACCCATATTCATTAATTAGTAGAAATTTTAAGCGCGTGATTCAAAACAATAACAATAGTTAACAATAACAATTAGTAAGCAAAAAAAATATATTTAAAGATGCGGACAGTTATAGTGAATTCTTTTCTACATGTTCGGTACAAGTTCCAACACAGAATTATCAAAATTTGTTTTCTTATGTAAAAGATGCAATACAAAAAAAAACAAATTTCGATAATTCGGAGTCGGAACTTGTACTGTACAAGTAGAAAAAATTAACTATTATTGAAAAAGTTTTTTAGTTTTCTTTTGTTTTCGTTATGATATGCAACCAACCAGTGATAGAAAATATCAAATTAGGTATATAACAGAAAAAAGTGATATAAAAAATCTAACTAATTATATTTCTAGACCAGAAAAAAAAATAAATAAATAAGTAAGATTTAATTCCAGTTATTATGAATATTTATCCATAACTACAATTAATATTAATTTGGCCTTTAGAATGAATTCCAGAAAAAGAAAAGTTGCAGACGAAAACCGAAAATACAGCGATCATTGGGAAGAAAATTATTTCTTTATAATACAGAACTCACAATTAACATGTTTGATTTGCCGAGATACAATAGCTGTTTTTAAGGAATACAATGTTAGAAGACATTATGAAACGAAACATGAAGTGTATGTGAAATTTAGTAAAGAATTGAGAAAAATTAAGTTAGCTGAGCTAAAATCTGAATTAAAATCTCAGCAGAAAATGTTTAGTTCTTCATTGCAACAACCTTCTAATATTGTTAAAGCAAGCTATTCTGTCGCAATGTTGATCGCCAAGAAAATGAAGCCATTTTCGGACGGAGAATTTGTAAAAGAATGTTTGACAGCTGTTGTAGAAGATTCTATGCCAGATAAACATAAAATGATTTCAAGCATAAGTTTGTCGCGTCAAAATATTTGTCGCCGCATTAATGATATTTCTGATGAAATTGTGGTGACTTTACGAGAGCGGATTCAACAATTCAAAGCATATTCTCTAGCTTTCGACGAAAGTACAGATATTTCAGACACATCTCAACTTGCTGTATTTATTCGTGGAGTTAACGGTTCTTTTGAAGTAACACAAGAAATGCTAAATCTTTTAACTTTGAAAGACACCACTAGAGGAGAGGATGTTTTTCACGCTATAAATAAATGTTTATCCAGCAATTCCTTACATTTAGAGGCACTTTCTGGACTAACAACGGATGGTGCACCGGCTATGATTGGTAAAAATAAAGGAGCTATAAAGTTGTTTATGAATGAACTGGAAGCTAAATCTATCAAAACTAGTGAAATATTTGTAATACACTGTTTGATACATCAACAAAATTTATGTGCTCAAGTTTTGTCCATGAACCATGTCATGGATGTGGTAATAAAAACAGTTAACTATATTCGATCACATGCGCTTCAGCATCGCAAGTTTAAAGCATACCTTGACGAATTAAGTTCAGAATATGGTGATATTGTCTATTTTACCAAGGTTAGATGGTTGAGTCGCGGACAATGTTTAAAAAGATTTTTTGAATTGAGGGTGGAAATTGAAAATTTTATGGCTAAAGAGAAAATTCCAGTTTCAAATCTAAATGATGAAATTTGGTTGTTAGACCTGTAGACCTTAGTAGATATAACCGAAAAAATTAACCAGCTAAACAAGGAATTACAGGGGCAAGATAATTTACTTATTGATGCTTGTAACCACATCAAAGCTTTTCAAATCAAGCTTATATTATTTGAGTCCCAACTTAGAAGTAACAATCTTCATCATTTTCCTTCATTAAAAGAATATAAGAGTAGTCAAACTACTAATTTTACAAAGTACGCTGATGAAATTGGAAAACTTTCAGGCCGAATTTAACCGTCGTTTCTCCGAGCTTTCAAGATATGAGAAAACGTTTGAGATATTTTCTTCTCCATTTCAAGTAGACGTTTCCACTGTTCCAGAAGCTTTACAGATGGAAATAATTAATTTGAAGTGTAACAATGAGTTGAAGCAGGTTCATCAAACGACATCAAAAATTGAGTTTTACAACAAGTATATAACAGAGGAAATGTATCCTAACTTAAGATTATTTGCTCAAAAAATTGTAAGCGCCTTCGGATCTACATATGTTTGTGAAGCTTTCTTTTCAAAAATGAAATTTAATAAAAGTAAATTTCGCGCTTCATTAACAGATGAAAATCTTGAAAACCAATTACGATGTGCAACTACCAAAATTAATATAGATTTAAAAACATTAAGCGATCGCAAAGAAAAGCAAATATCTCATTAATAAATATTATATTTAAGTATAAAATTAAAAAAAAATGGATTAATATAAAATGATATTGAAATAATAAAAAATATTCTCTTGTAATTATAAAAATTAAAGTTTTTCTTTAATAAATTAAAATAAATGTATATAGTGAAATATCACAAATAAGTGGATCAATAAAAATTGTTTTTTTTTGTTGTTTTATATAGCCCGTCAAAATTTTTGGAAAAAAAGTTGGCCCGCAGAACGGTTTGGGTTGGCCAGGCCTGACGTATCCTATACTATATTTTTTATGAACTTATTGTTAGAAACCATATTTACATTTTTAAAACAAACTTGTATACAATAAAACAGATATGACCCAAATGGTCAGATTAAGGGTTAATCTTTCATTTTCATAAGGGTTAATGTGTAAAAAAATTACCAAAGTGTCGAAAATCATAAATGGATACCATTTAATTGCCATTTCCTTCAGTTTGTATTAAGTAGTCGAAGAAACTTATTGATTACACATAACTTATTTATCTGAAAATTTAAAATCAGTGTTATGTGGTATCAATTTATGACCATAGATATGTTGTTTGTATTTAATAAAACTCATTGTCCAATTCTGAGAAAAAAATTTAATTAAATTAGGCTTTTTTGTATGATTATTTTAAAAAATTGTAAAAATCGGGCCATTTTTAACCTCTGGGCTATAGAGGGTTAATTATTTTGAAACAAAAATTATCATAATAAGAAAAAAAAAAAACATAAAGTAACTTAATTACAAGTTTTCATTAAATTATTCGGGCAAATATGACTTTTAGAAGTAATTTTTAAAAACAAAGTGAAATTTCCCGAAAATTGATCTTTGACCTCTGTGCGCCGCGGTTTAAAATTGTCCAATTTGGCTCAAATTTTCACCATATGCTTTTTAGGTCAACTGTAATAAAATAGGGGGGACTCTATTGCACTTCTCGAAATTCAACATTTTGTAAAATAGCTGCCACCCTAGTATATACATAATAACATAAATCCACACAAAGAAAAAATCATTTATTGGTATCGCTACATTGATGATATAGTTTTATTATTCAGAGGAACGAATAGACAGCTTAATCTATTACACCAATACATAAACAGCATAGAACCTTCCATTAAATTCACGTTAGAAAATGAAGAAAATAACACAATAAATATTTTGGATTTATCAATCATAAATGTAGATTCAAAATACACATTCAAAATATTCCGAAAACCAACCCAAACGGATCAAACAATAAATATTAAATCACACCATCCATACCAACATAAACTAGCTGCATACAACCACATGATCAATAGATTGAACAATATACCAATGAATGCAGAAAATTATCAAGACGAATTAAACAACATAAAATACATAGCCAGTAAAAATGGATATAAAAACGAAATAATTGACACATTAAATAGAAAACATAAAAACAAGAAAAATTTGCGAACCCTAATTACATTGAAGAATGAAGAAAACTTAGCAGGCAAAAAATACACAAGCGTAACATATAATAAAACAACATTCAAAATAATGCAAAAAACTTTTAAAAAAATAAGGATATGTTGCAGCTTACAAAAACAAAAATAAGGCATCTGTATGGTATCCGCAACCGTTATCAGGTGTCAGTAGGGAAATGTGATTCTGTTTCTTCATTTACGATTATTTTTATCATATCTCTAGTAAGAATTATAGTATCTCAATTGATGCGACTTTTCTTTGTTCAGATAGTTAACAATGGAACACTGTCCTATACGTTTCTTTTCCACTTGCCCATCGTGGTCTATAAGCGAAGGCCTTCTTAATTAAATAACTGAGTATTTTCCCCGCGCTCGATATCGTTTCTTTAGATTTTTCATCTATCCTTGTTGATCTAAATTAAGCGTTGGTCTTCATCCATACATCTCAGAACTGCCCCACAATCGCCAGAACTTCAAACCTTCATATCAACTCTGGTAAGGCCGTACTAGTAATCGCTTTCTAATAAACAGCATGAACTCACGTAATCATGGAAAAACCATTGACGTTGGACGGACATACACTTTCCAATTTTATTACAAAGCACAACCCAGTGAAAAAACTCATTATTAGTATTTAAAATCACTGTCACTATCCGTTAATAAAAATTGCAAAAACCGATTCACTGTCCAAAAATTTGTCGACGTGGTCTACCTCGTGATCTTCCACTTCCTGAGGTATTGACAAACCAAACATTTTGCAACAATTTTTTAAAATCTTAAGCCGACTGTTCTGCATGGCTTGACATTATGACATATAAAGTCTAAATAAAAAAAAATCGTTCTATCTATACCGATCATTTTTAGGTGCGACAAAAACAGGCACTTTATAGCAGATTTTACACGTCTTTGCTATATTCGTAGTTTGAATTTGAATATTTTTGGGTCAAATCAGGCAAAAGAAGGGGGAGGAAAGTTTGTTCGTGAAGTGTTTGTTTAAGCTTCAAAAACTTCAAGTTCTGCAATTCGATTTTGATGAAGCTCGGTGCACAAGCTTCTAAAGCAATTTTTCATGGTTTTGACATCTTTTAGGCGAGATCAATCAACATAAGAAGTTGTTTTTTGAAGAAATGAATAATTTTAATAACTTCGATGAACGGGATTGCGTAGAGCTGAAAAGTATCAGAAAAAAATTGTAATCTCTGCAAACTTTGGTTATACAGTTTTGATATTAGAGCAAAATTTGCCAGTTTTAATATTTTTTCATAAATTATTTTCAATAAAATTCTAAGTTTATGCTACAATTTTATTCATAATTTAGCGAATTTGATGGTGCAAAATTATATTATATGTGATTTCGTTTACTGTTTACATAACATAAATATGTTTTTTTATATCTTAAACTATTAACACTCGCTTTTCTTAACACAAATTCCTTGCTTGTTTCTCAACATTCCATTGCGACAAAAACAGCCTTCTACACATATTTCAATGCAAGCCTGTTGGTTTGAAGAGTTTTTACATGTTTTGGGGCATGCTGAACCACATTTTAGATAAACTTCATTAGGGGGACAGTTTTTTTTCGCTTAAAGGTGAGTAGAAAAGTTTTAGCAAAATGTCTGATATTAAAATGTTGAAAAATCATACTTACATTCACATTGAGATTCTAAAACACATTTATCAGTTTTCTCGTTTCTTGCATAACCATCATTACAGAAACAACCAGAACAACATTCTGTTGCCATATTCGTTTTATCACACGTATTATCAATTTCACATTCTCCATAATGTTCGTTCTTACCACATTTTTCTTCTGGTACATATTTTTTGGGACATTTCTGTGGTAGAACACAATTCTGATATTCATCACGTAAATATCCATCAATGCAAACACATTCGGCTATACCTGTTTCACAATCTCCAGATCCAGTTGGATTACTACACGTTTTGGTGCATGTTTCTGTACATGGATTATACTCTTCCAATTCTGTCTCACACGTATTTATCGGACAGTCAGATGATGGAATACAACTACCAGTCTCGTTTCTTACATAGCCATCAATACAAAAACATTGTTTTATATGATCTTTTCCAGGTTTACATTTTTCGAGGTCATTGCATGTTTTATCGCACCACAAATCAGAATAATTTGAAACTTCATTTTCCGGACAACACACTTCGTTTCCATCTACGCACTCTTTATTTATTCGAACGTATCCATCCTCACAGAAACATCCGGCACGACAGATGTTCAAAGTGAATATGCAAGGTGTATAAAAATATTCACATGTTTGAGGACACGTTGGCCCACATTCTGAATACACTTCATTTTTCTTACATGTTGGTTCTAAAATAAAGGCAATATTTTACAACATATTTAAAAATAATTTCGTTATGATAATGAGTAAAGAAATAAGAAACTCACGTTGAGGAGGACACTTTGATTTTGGAATACATGTCCCTGTAGTCGTATCTCTAACATATTGATCCGCGCAATAACATCCTTGTGTTTTTTTCATTCCAGAACATTTTCCGTTGAGATTGTCACATGTCTTTTCACAAGACGGATTGGAGTATTTTGAAACTTCGTTTTCAGGGCAACATTCTTTATTTCCTGGTACACACTCGTTGTTTATTCTAACATATCCTTCTTGACAAAAACATCCAGACATACAGATATCAATTGTGAATTCACATGGTGTATAGAAATATTCACAAGTTTGTGGGCAATTTGGTCCACATTCCATATACACTTCATTTTTATTACATTTTGGTTCTAAAATAAAGGCAATATTTTACAACATATTTAAAAATAATTTCGTTATGATAATGAGTAAAGAAATAAGAAACTCACGTTGAGGAGGACACTTTGATTTTGGAATGCATCTCCCAGTAGTCGTATCTCTAACATATTGATCCGCGCAATAACATCCTTGGGTTTTTTTCGTTCCAGAACATTTTCCGTTGAGATTGTCACATGTCTTTTCACAAGACGGATTGGAGTATTTTGAAACTTCATTTTCAGGGCAACATTCTTTATTTCCTGGTACACACTCGTTGTTTATTCTAACATATCCTTCTTGACAAAAACATCCAGACATACAGATAGCCGTTGTGATTTCACATGGTGTATAGAAATATTCACAAGTTTGTGGGCAATTTGGTCCACATTCCATATACACTTCATATTTTTTACATGTTGGTTCTAAGGTAGAGGCAATATTTTACCAGATAATTAAAAGTAATGTCGCCATAATAACTAGTAAACAAATAAGAAACTTACGTTTAGTGGGACACTTTGATTTTGGAATGCATGTTCCAGTAGTCGTATCTCTAACATATTGATCCGCACAATAACATCCCTGTGTTTTTTTCGTTCCAGAACATTTTCCGTTGAGGTTGTCACAAGTCTTTTCACAAGACGGATTAGAGTATTTTGAAACTTCGTTTTCAGGGCAACATACTTTAGTTCCTGGAACACACTCGTTGTTTATTCTAACATATCCTTCTTGACAAAAACATCCAGGCACACAGATATCCGTTGTGAATTCACATGGTGTATAGAAATATTCACAAGTTTGTGGGCAGTTTGGTCCGCATTCCATATACACTTCATATTTTTTACATGATGGTGGAGGACACTTTGATTGTGGAATACAAGTTCCAGTAGCTTCGTCTCGAACATATCCATCCTCACAATAACATCCATACGTTTGTGATGTTTCGGTACAAGTACCACTAGGGTTGCTACATGTTTTTTCACAAGATGGGCACATAAGCGAGTAAACCTCATGTGCTGGGCAACAAACTTTTTCCCCTTCAACACAATCGTTATTTTCTCGAACGTAACCATTTTTGCAATAACATCCTGGATGACACCTTGGCCCAAATAAGGTGCAATCCCTGTTAAGCCATTCACATGTCTGCGGACAACTTGGTCCGCACTTCAAATATTCTTCATTCGCCCTACATTTGGATATAGCTAAAGTATAGAAAAGGAAAACATTGATTTATTTTTTTCTTCTCAAAATGTGAAACTAACTTACCGCAATCGGATTTAGGTATGCATTTACCACCCTCTGTTGCTCTTTTATAGCCTGGACGACAAAAACAGCCAGCTTCACATTCTTCTGAAACTTTTTCTTTGTTACAAATAACATCATATCCACAATTCGAATACACTTCATTTGATTCACATGTTACTGGACAATCCGTTTGTAGAATACAATCGTTATTTGAATCACGAACGTACCCGTCTTTACATACACATTGAGGTTTACATTTTAAAGTTTCTGGATTTCCTTCTCCATCTGGATAATCACATGTTTTTATACCACCAGTTGGACAATTTTCAAAAACTTCATTAAGTCGATTACATTTATTTGAGGAGCACTCTTCTTGTGCTACACACATGCCATTCTTATTCCTCACAAAATTTTCTAGGCAATAACACCCTTTAACCGCATTTCTGTCTGTTCTGTGACACTCTTCTTTATAATTATAGCAATTTTTTTCACATACAGGATCTTGTCGATCATAAACCTCGTTTTCTTGACAACAAACTCTTGCGCCTCTATAACATTTATTATTTTGACGAACGTATCCATCTTCACAGTAACACCCAGGGATACTTATCTTGGGCGACGGTAACGTACATGTTTTGTTATACCAGTCACATGTTTGTGGACATGCAGGAGCACAATCCAAATAAACAGTATGTTTGGGGCAATCTGGTATTGGTCCTTCCCTTTCTGCAGATATTATTACAAATTGAAAAAAGCAAACAAACAAAACACAAGCTTGATTCATTTTTTAAGTTGATGCGTTATAGCCGTTTGTATACACCGTTTGTGTGACTGATAAATATTTTGGTTTTGTTTTCGAATTTATACTAATTCTATGTAGTTTATTTACTGTAGTTAACGATTAGATAAAAATAAATGTATTCCTGGTGTTATTATAAGAAAATTTATGGTCAAAAACGATTATATGCAAATTTTGTTTTAAAAGCTATTAAATTTTAAAAGTAGAATAAATTGTAGAAATTAAAGCTTATCAGCGATCATACGAAACAAAAACAAAATACGGGTGTGTCACCATATATGCAACAGAAACTTTCGTTCAAAACCCTTTGCATTGGAGTGATTTTTCCTAAAAGATTTCCTAAAAATCAGTTCACACGCCAAACTATGCACTGCAAAACACTTAAAAATAATTTAAGTGTTTGTTAAATTAAATGCTTTTTCAAATGACTCCCCACTTGACTAGATTTTAAATTAGATTTCACCCCAACTCGCTTCCCGACTACTAAAGTATCCTTTTCACAGTTTACTGTAGACATTTCTGGTCTAATCACAACGTCCAAATAATATGCAAAATATTTTTCTTTATTTACATGGTTTAATGTTCATGATACCAAAGTTTCGCTTAAAATTAAATTTATCACTTAACATAATCGCATGCCAAGTTAAACTGTTTACACTATCGCAGTCCAATTTGAACTATATTTCGTTCTCCAAAAAATTTTAACCGTTACTCTTTTTTCATCTACGACTTGAACAAAAATTAGGGCTATCGTTTGATTCATGACTCATGAACGAGGCACATCCGACGAAAATTTGGTGCAAAAAAACTGAAAGTCCGGACCTTCCTTTTTTTGTAACAAACGAAATGATTGCCTCCCTCATTTGTGACAAGTCAGTACACGTTTCGGGCTCGTCCCAACAAGACGTACGTTTTGTAAATAAATAAATTTTATCCGTTTTTAGGGTTCCGTTTTTTATACGGAACACTATTGGTGAGAGTACAACGTGTTTTTCACATTATTTCGATTATCTCGTGAACCATTAATCCAATGAACTTAAAATTTGAGGTGCTTATAAAACTAACCTATCCACACAAGATGGCGGGTTAAAAAATAAATAAAGTTGTGTTCGTTTGTTTTAAGGAGGTACGATGTAAAGCCTTTGAAAACATACATTTTTTTAGCGAGACGAGTAGGGTATCATATGAAAGGGCTTCATTTAAGCATTATTTAAAAATATATTTTGGAATTTTTCACCCCACCATTTTTTGTATAATTTTGAAAAATGACGTTTTCGGGATGTTTTATTGCCCCGATTAACTCCGACCCTACCTCATCGAAAATCTTGACATATATTTGGAATGATAGAAAATTGAGTAGGTTTTTAATGAAAAATATAGAAAAGTGGCAGACACTAATAACTATATTTATTAAAGGGGTGGGAATGTTAAGGGGTAAAAACATCATTTAAAACCAGGTCATGTGGGGTGTCATTTGAAAGAGCACTTGATTTTAGAAATATTGCCATTTTTTTAGAATTTTGCAATGCATAGTTTTTGAATTATTATCAATAAAGTGACACAAAAAGTTGGTCCCCCCCCTTGCATTTCGAGCCTAATTAACAGAAAAATTTGAAAAAATTCATAGAGACAGGAAGTTTGATAAACTCTGAACGAAAAATATAGCGAACTCTCAAATAATTATATTTTTGTGTTTTTAAGGGATTGGGGTGGGTAAGGGTGAAAAAAAAACTTTTTTGACCCAAGCGAGTGGGGTGTCATTTGAAAGAGCTCTAAATTTCAGAAACTTTACAATTTTTTTTAGAATTTTGTGGTACACAGTTTTTGAGTTATTCTAAAAAATGTGCAGATTCCAGACCGTTCCCCCCCCCCCCCCCCCTACGTTTCGACACTGATTAACAGAAAAAATTGAAAAAATTCATAGAGACAGGAAGTTTGCTATATTTTGAACGAAAATTATAGCGAACTCTCAAATAATTACATTTCTGTGTGTTTAGGGGATGGGTGTGGGGTAAAACCAAACGAGTGGGGTATCATTTGAAAGAGCATCAAATTTCCAAAACATTGCAGTTTTTTTGGAAATTTCCGGTACACCGTTTTGGAGTTATTCTAAAAAATTTGCAAATTCCAGACCATTCACCCCCCTACGTTTCGACACTGAGTGACAGAAAAAATTGAAAAAATTCATAGAGACAGGAAGTTTGCTATATTTTGAACGAAAATTATAGCGAACTCTCAAATAATTATATTTCTGTGTGTTTAGGGGATGGGTGTGGGGAGAGCAAAAAAAAACTTTTTTGGAATCAAACGAGTGGGGTGTCATTTGAAAGAACACTTAATTTAAGAAACATTGCAATATTTTTTAGAATTCTGCGATGCATAGTTTTTTAGTTATTGATGAAAAAAGTGCTATTTTAAGTGTATGCATACCACCCTATGTTTCGACGCTGATTTATAGAACAAATATTCCCAATTTAGACTATTAAAATACTTTAGCTAACATAAACAGCTATGGATAAGATTTAACCTCAAGTAACATTTTTGATCAATGTAGATGTGATCAACATTTACTATTGACGTTTATGATTAAACATTTATTCTGTTATGCGTCCATAGTCTGGCGATATAAAGACTTTACAACATAACTTTATGTCATTTATTTTTGATAATGTGTTCTTTTACATTCACGGAACCCTTGGAGAGCGAATTTTATTCGCACTTGTCCGACTTTTTCTTATTATGCAACAGTTTTGAAAGTTAGACTTGCCTCCCTTTTGCTGCAAAGTTTTCAATTTTGCATAATTTCTCAACTATTCGTGGTCGATATTTTTATATTTCTTGAGAAATTCTGAGCACAATTTATGCCACGTATTTTATTTAATGTTTTTGTTTTGTCGTCATTTTTTCCTTGGAAACAGTATCACATGTTGAATGTCGATGAGTTATTTTATTTTTTATTACTGATATATTGTATAGGAGAAATTGAGGTTTAATTACGATTGTGTAAACCGTAATATTACCTTCCTCCTAAGACTGTACGTTATGAACAGGTTTTAAATCTCTTTTGTCCTTTTTTAAGTCTTTGGTCATCCCTTTGTTAGCCCACCTTGATGAGGATTATGTTGCTCACACTATGTATTTCGTTTGACTTCTCTGTTGCCACCATCGACGTGGATGATGGTTCTGGATTTTCCAGAGTTCTGCATTGTTGCTCATCGCGGCCAATATCTGTATACTATTATACTATTACCTGCAATATCAGCGCATTCTCCGGTTACTGTATGGAGTTTAGATCTATTTGATGGTTCGAAAACGCCAACAATCAAACTTTAGCGAGCAAATATCTGATCCGAACTTGTTTCCAGTATGATGAAGCAACTTTTGTCATGAATTGTTCAATTGAGACCTAAACTTTTACCATTTACTGTCATTCTTTGGAGGTTATATTCTACTGAATCTTTGGATTCACAGTTTTAACTTCAAAGAACTTCAATTGAATAGGAGACGAAGATCTGTCGGTCTTCCTGTTGCAGTAATCCTTTGAGATGTGATACGATTTTCTGCATATGCAACACAGACGCTTTCTACTGTTCTGTGTTTCACAATCTTTCTCGCGTTGCCGCACCATGTGACGTTCTTCGTCACAAACCCAGCATCTGATGGCGCGTATACCTCTTTGTGCCAATACTTCACCTTTGAAGTTTCCTTCTACATTGATTTTTCTTCATTTAACAGATTCCTTACAGATCCTTTGTGCTAGTTCACATTGCATTGCGCTTGAAATTCACCAAAAGAAAAGTGTTAGAATTACTGTAACTCTCGTTTTTTGGATCTTAGATACTGTTAATGAACGGCTCGATATGTATCTCCTCCATAAAAAACGTAGAAGTATTTGACTGCGCTGTCAAAGAATAGTTCTGTGAATCCTGGTACAATGCCGTCTCATCTGTCTTTTTACAGCCTGTGTTGCAGTAATTTCTCCATTATTAACAGTCTTGTTGTATTGCTTACTATTCCTAACTGTTAACTGACTTTTTAGGCTGATTTCTTGCTTATTCGCAGCCAAACTTGTAACAAAGCTGTTTAACCCGAACAAGTTCATTTGTCTTAACAACTTTCTTCTACGTGAATCAATACATTGCTGATACAACTGATTGCAATACAACTGATCGTCTTTTTTAATCATATATTTACTGAACCCGGTCTGAATTATTTTTTTTTTGATTGGCTATCCCATTTTGTATACTGTTGGTTCATGAACTTTTTTTTGATATTTACTTGGATTTTTGGTAATTTTTGTACAGTCGATCGGAATTAAACCATTTAAAATCTAACAGTTTTCTATAGTGCAAGTGGTTTTTGTGTAGCCAAACTTTGTTAGGAATGCCAATTTTTGTTTGTTTTGAGAAATTTTTAAAAAGGAGATATTATGAGAATACAGCTAAGTATTTACCTCATGTATTTTGTTAACTGGTAGTCAACCAATTTTGTTCTACTTTGTAAAGTATAATTATAATTATAAAAGGAAAAATATATGAATATTAAAAGTTTACAATGATTAGAAAAAAAGAATTTTGCTATTTGTTTGTTTTGTTGAATTAACTTAAAATTTTAGTGTACATTTTTTCGGTAACTGTAGTCAACAACAGTTGTTTCACAACCATTGTCTTGGTCTAAAAAAAACAATTAACAGTCGATTCTGCGTGTGATCATGAAGACCAGTAGTTGGATCGGATTTATAACCTTGGATGAGGTCAAATAAAATAACTTCTACTCAATGTGAAAAGAATTTATGATATTAAGCAAAAGAAAAAAAAAACAAATACACAACAAAAAAAAAATCAATAAACTAAAGGAAAAAATAATTCGTACACGAGTTTTTTTGTTTAAATATTTTGGGTGTGATGTGCTTAAGGTGGGAGTTCGTAAGACAAACAAGAACTCAAACAAAATTCCACAAACAGTTTCGCCTGTATTTCAGTTTTGTGTTTTTATACCAAAAGGAAACAGTGTTACTCAAATTGCTCTGGATGAATGTAAGCACTGAACAAAGGGAGCCAAAATGTCGTGCTGTGTTAAATGGTAACGAAAATGATGAAATGTTCGTTTCTGGATATCATCGTTCAAAAGTACATACAATGATTTTTTGCATATTTACGATACTGACCGTTTCGTTTACAGAGTCTCTTTTGCGTGCATATTTGGTTATTTGTACTGAACTGGGAGATATTACTATTCGAACCTACATGGCTGAAGCTCGTCGGATTACAACTCTGTAAGGAACGCAGTCCCTCGATTGCTTCCTGTTAGTGACTCACAGGTACATAATTTATTTCAAACTTTGAATCATCACGTCCTTGTTGGCATCTATATTTGAGTTTACTATTGTTAGGATTACAGAAAAATCAAGACGATTACAGTTTCTTCCAGTAAAATCAAATCACAACAAAACTCAACAACAAATGAATGAAATGAATAATGTTGTTGTTGTTGTACATATTCTTAGAACTAAGGTCAACATAAAATAAATGATTTTATGAATCAAATCAACGTAACGTAAAATAATCGAATATTCTAATATTTTCTCAAGGTTTCTAAAAACTGAACTCGAATTATCTAGAAATTAAGCAGAATGGTACATAAGCAATTGCCTCTTGTAAATTAGCAATTAGTTTTATTTTAAACCTGCGATAGTGAAATGAAAATTATAAAAGTGATATTTAAAATTAGTTTTTGTTAATAAAGTTTAAAGTGTTATTAAGTAGAAATAATTTGTGTATTATTTTAAACGTTGTATTGGAAATTTCTACAATCAACCGTTGAATTTTCTGAAGCTGTTGGAGGAATATTCTAGATTGGAATTTTGTTTGCTGTCTTGTTTCCCGTTGTGGAACAATTACGAAGTTGAATACTTAATAAAACCTGGTCTGTTTGCTTACTAATTAGTGATCGAACTCAGAAGGAGATTGGGAATTGCGTTTATCGAATTGAGAGTGAGGCCAATTCGAAGTAAGGTTAGAAATCCGTAACACTATGTTCAATAGTTGATCCATTACTTCTGGAACCATATTCACATTGATCTGATTAATAGCTACCATCATTTGAACGAAATCGCAGTTTTCTCTTCTTTAGTTTATATTGAATCATTATTTGTTCTAACTATTCCGATGTGTTACCTTTCTTCTTCTATTTCATCAGTTTCCATAGCTTCTCAAAGCAGAAGCATCAATTCTCTTTTGTTTCCGCAGGGTGCTCATCCACATTCCATTTTTAGGCAACCAATTTCACTGTGCGACAGCCCAAATCCGCTGGGGTTCTGACTACTGGGATAAGTTATATCGGTCAAAAAAAGTTATACGTGTCCCGGCGTTTTGCTGGGTCACGTCTAGGAATCGAGATATATCGATTTGAAGTTAGTAAGTATCAAATAGGGAAAATAGTCACGTTTGGGGGTCTTTTTTGACATAACTCGAGAACGACTAGTCCGATTTTGCTGCAACAAATTTAGAAATTAGGAATTACAATTCCTTTCATCTACTGATATACCATACCGAAAAATAAACGAAAAAAAAAAAACAAAAATAAAATAAATAATAAATATAATAATAAATAAATAAATAAATAAATAAAATAAAAATAATAAAATAAAATGAAAAAATATAAAACAAAAATATAATAAAAAAAGAAAAAAAGAAAATAAAAATATATAATAAATAAATGATAAATAAATAATAAATAAATAATAAATAAATAATAAATAAATAATAAATAAATAATAAATAAATAATAAATAAATAATACATAAATAATAAATAAATAATAAATAAATAATACATAAATAATAAATAAATAATAAATAAATAATAAATAAATAATAAATAAATAATAAATAAATAATAAATAAATAATAAAAAAGTAATAAATAATAATAATAAATAATAATAATAAAAAATAAATAATAATAATAAAAAATTAATTATAATAATAAATAATAATTATAATAGTAATAAATAATAATAAATACTAACAATAAAATATAATAATATCAAATAATAATAATAATAATAAATAATAATAACATAATAAAATATAATAAAAATATTAAATAAAATTATAATAAAAATAATAAAATAAAATAATAATATAAAATAAATAAATAAAAAAAGTAAAAAATAAATAAAAGATAAAAAAAAAATTCTATGAAAAATCAATATTCTTGTCAAAATGAGATACCTTTACTTAATTGTGAATTAAAGCGAAACGCGTTCGATTTTCATGATCCATATCTCATTTTGTGCACAGATTATGTGATTTTACGTCAAAGTAATAAGACTGGACACTTTTTCCCGTTTTGAATTTTTCATGATTTTTTTAAATACAATTTTTTAATTTTTTACGCAAAAATTTATTTATTTTCTTCATAAATTTATTTATAACTGCGAAACTATTGATTGTGTAAAGAAATAGTATATTAGTAGATTAAAGAAATTGTAATTCTCAATTTTTCTAAATTTGTTTCAGTAAAATCGGACTAGTCGTTCTCGAGTAATGTCAAGAAAAAGACCCCGAACTGGACAATTTCCCCTATATGACACCTACTAACTTCAAATCGATATATCTCGATTCCTAGACGTGACCCAGCGAAACGCCGGGACATGTATAACTTTTTTATTACCGATATAACTTTCCCCGGTAGTCAGAACCCCAGCGGATCATTGACCCCTACCATTTGTCGCACAGTGTTTTTAACAGACTTAAGATACAATTATTAACAGCGTTAATAATTGTTTCTTAAGTGCGCAGTATTTTTTTTCAATTTTTTTAAAATAAAATATCTAAAATAGGTAAATAAATTTATCTTTTTTATTTACACTGTCAAGTGGAAATATTACTCCTCGACGACAGCCGACAACTAACAACGATGCCGAAATGTCACCTAGTTTGAAGCCACTCCATATATTTCAAAGCAAATTTAATCCCACCGGCATCGATGTTTTTGGTAGGCTGGAGACGTATCGTGTAGTGCGAAAACGACCTAGCTCGAATAGCTAGCTCTTGCAACAAGTTGATTTCTTAACTATGAGATGGAGGCATTTCTTAAATCTTAACTATGAAATGAAGTCATTTAGGTTTAAATTAGTTCAAAAAATATTTAG
This sequence comes from Diogma glabrata, assembly GCA_963693315.1. Classification (NCBI taxonomy): domain Eukaryota; kingdom Metazoa; phylum Arthropoda; class Insecta; order Diptera; family Cylindrotomidae; genus Diogma; species Diogma glabrata. The sequence goes on along the minus strand of OY856188.1, from coordinate 274,463,145 downwards.
TTCATTTATTTTTATTTAGTTCAAATAATAAATTCAAGTAATTATATTGGTAACCCCAACGTAAAAGTAAACTGATTTTTGAAGTATAGTTTTAGACACAGTGAACGAGTTAATTCATTATCTGTCGTGTTAAGATTTAGCAACACCGACAGTGGCACCGCAACAAAATATCGTATATGATTTATTACACGGCTCGCTCCTTTAATCCTTAAACTCTTCTCGAATTGTTGGACAAGAGTCGGGCGAACGAAGTTCTTGGGTTCGATAATACACCCAAAACAATTCAGGGCGAACAACCACTATCGGCGAACAACCATGAATATTACGAGGGATTGTGTCAATAGATTTTGGTAACGAAAGTTGATTGAGGGCTCAAATGTGTAAAGAATACTGAGCAGTCCTGATACTGGATGCACTGTTATGCCCGCCAAATTACGTGATGTAATATTATGTAATATTAAATTGAAAAGCCCAGGCTTTACATGGCGCCGATACAAAAGCAAACCGGTTATATAACGGGAAACTCGTTATATAACATACAATGAAGTTTTATATTTTAATATTATTTTGATAATATTTCATAAATTAAACTTTTTGATATTTTGAATATCCGCATATAACAATTTTTTTTCGTTATTGTAATATGCTGGATGTTGTAATACCTATACTAATTTTATAATTTATTAAATTTTTTCTTGTTGAAGGATATGGCTTTTTTATGATAACGTTAATGTACGTTTTGGATATTTGAATATTTTTGATGTAATGTTTTTTATTGATATTTTGGTGATATCTGGATTTATTATATTATTCTTTTGATTTTTATTGATGTTGCGAATTATTTTGATATGATACATTTTTTTTCTGATGTTTGTTATTGAAACAATTAATTTTTAGAAAATGTTTTAATTTGAATCATATTGGTACCTCTAAAAGAGGATCCATGGAGGCTTCACCCCTTAACATGGTTCGTTGATAGAGTCGCCTCTGTCTTTTGGACATGCGATGACCAAGTGGATTTTTTTTATACAGTAATAAATTTCATTTAGTTTTCCTGTCCGAGATGTGATGCGGTCTTCGCTGGACGTGGTTTGGAAAAAGAGAAGGGATACCTATTGGTGTTAGTTTCGCCTAACCAAACAGGATCTCTTCTCCAGCGCTAAACACACTCCTTTACAAAAGTGAAGCCGCATTTACATCTCCACCCTGTTAGGAAGAGGCAACGCTCAACCCAACAACTTCCCTTCAGAAATTTTAATGGAGTCAAACCCATCCACCATCGCTAGCAATAGAAAATTTAATTTTAGTAGTTAAGATGTATCTGGGGGTTGGAACCCCTATACAGGACTGCTCTCAGCAATGATATTAGCGGTAATGTTTTCTTAGTTTTAGGATGAAAGAACACAGCATTTGATTTTGTAGATAACAGATATTTAGGCTGAATCTAAAACAATGCTAGGTTTTCTTTTCATCATTCGGCAGGGTACTAGAATGTAGATTTTAGGATCTTAGACCTATTTTCATTCCAGCCTCACATATCATCGCTGGGAGGAGATCACGAGTTCGATCTTCCACTCCACTTGTTCTGCTACGATTTTTTTTAAATTCTTTTTTCTAATACAGTCAAGTCGGTATGGGCTTCGCCCAGGAAGGATCTCTAACTCTAACTATATTATAAATAAATAAATAGCAAATATTGGGTTTCACGAAAAAATAAATAAATATTTTACAAATAGTTAAATAAATATTTTACCAATAAATAAATAAATATTCACTTTAAATAAATAAATATATATGCTATGAATAAATAAATAAATATTTTCTAAAAATAAATAAACAAACAAACAAATATTTTTGAATAAAAAAAATGTATTTTTTGCACTTATATAAATATCTTAAAGTAAATCAATTTTTGCCTTGCACATATATAAATAAACAAACAATTTTCTTATTTTAAGTATAAATTAACTAAAAATCTTTTTTTGATGAAGGTATAACGAGAGATTGGGAGTTGATTACACATGAACTTTTTTTTTCGCTGGTCGGGCGTTACTTTTTTCCTAGCTTAATTTTCTTGTCCAAATATTGTTGGTTGTCACTTTTTTTTTATCTCCGGATGTACATAAATCACCATAGGGGTAACTAACGATTTGCGGGTGTGGATACCCTGGATACCGCAATAGAATCAATCAAGGAATATCATGATAACTGTATAGCTGCTCATGTAAGGGTGAAGAAGATTTTGGTGCGCCTACGTCGCCTTAAAAGGTAAAAAACCGGATATTGTGCGCCAACGCAATCTCGATATGTCGCTTTTTGACCACGGTAGTGTATATTATACGGATGTATATGCCAGGTCTAGATTCAGGAATACGGTTGACTCGATTGTCCTTGATCATCTGTCCAAATTCATATTAATCAAATCCCTCGGATATGTAACTTCAACTTCAGTGAATGCATTTTTTTTAGGGATGAAGTTTTCCTAGCATTCGGTGTTCCAGAGTGTCTTCACTGTGACTATGATATACGACTCCTCATTAATTCTTTCCAAAACAGAAAAAACTGTTGCCACAATTCAATATCAATACTATTTAAATATAGATGGTAAGGCCATGGGGACTTGCCATTCTAAAGACAACAGATTATAACAGTTAATTAGTGCTCTCATTTTTTTTTAATCTCTGTTAACTTATTTTGTATTAGTCGTAGTATAGATCCCTGTTAATTTATGTTGTAATAGTTTTCTTATAGTCTTTTATAATTTATTTTCTTTGTTATTTTTTTTTAAGTTAATTTTTTTTACTGATTGCTTTTGCATATTTTTTCATCGTTAACCATAGTAAACTTTATCTCATGTACCTGAAATTAGTGGTTTTTCCATATATATTTATACTGGTGGTCATTTTTTTTTATTAAGCCTCAGTCGCAATCTATTTCATTCTAGCGATTTCTTTTACTTAAAATGTGATATTTTTTTTTCTTTATTGAGCAAAAACAAAAACAAATATTGGAAAAAGTATTACATTTTAGCCTTCTTTTAACCTTCTAAGATTATGTGATGTTTAACAGGTAGCATTTATGAGAAAATCTACATCAACTCTAAAACAAATTTAAGTTCTGTACCGACCAAACAATCAGTATATACAACCTTCGGACTTACTGTAAACAAAAAAAACATCAAAGGCATAATAGTTTTTTTTATATGTTTGGATCCTCTCTAAAACAATTCGAATTTTAATTACTTTCTTTTATTTTATCTCATTGCTAAATAAAACGAAACGGAAGAGTTCATGCAATCAACAAACAAACACTCTCTTTTTTTGATGCACAAACGTCATGTATTCGACCCGGTTCAAAAAGTAATATATGAATTCCACTACTTTCTCAGTGAAAACCACATTTCAATTCGTAATTATATTGCAACATTTTTCATTTGATATCGACCCAATGTTTCGTGAAGACTGAAGTGCTTGTTTTTCGAGCAGCTGGTATCTAGATGAGATGAGGTTTACTTGCGGCATAAACTCTTTCTGACAAATAGAGGGTGAGGAAACAGAATAGCTTCCTGGCAAAAAATTAGTTAGGGACAGGCTGAATACAGTTAGGGCGTGATCAGGTCCTGGTCAGTCCAGAAATGGAAAGCCTAATTAGTGCAATTTCATGTGGTCCTGTTTCGGGTCTGATCTACAGTATCCTTTTAGGGTTTACCTTATTTGAATATATCAGACCCTGATTTGGGTTTTTGTATTTGACCTCTAGCTGATCCGATTACCCTAATCATAGGTCTGATCCGATTATCAGGACCTAATAGGATAAATTCGTTACATTCATGATCAGGGGCCAATTATGCTGCCCTACCAATGCCTGATCCGGACTAGATAGTTTCTCTATCTCTTACTGACTTAATCTTAGCCGGACTAACACGAATAAACGCGACCATATGGTTTAGTGAGTGATGTGATCTAGTTTAGATTATATGCAGTTTGTGACGTTTCATGAGAATTAGAATTGTTTGAATCGGAAAAGTCTTTGCTTTTTTATAGCTGTAAAGGATTGATGAGAGCATGACTTGTTAGACATGTATTGATTTCTAGAAAAACACAATATATATTTACATTTTCACAATATAAATTGACAATAAAATTGCAAAAAAAAACCTAAATGGCAGAGAAAACATAAAAGATTCTTGAATCTGTAAGCACAAAAATAAAAAAAAATTGCAAAAATACGAATATTAAAAAAGGAAATAAAATACAAAGAAAAACCTTACAAAATTTTAAAAACATTTCAAAACTAATTAAAAAATATTGGCGGGGCTGATGCTTAGATTGACCTCACCATAACTCTGGAAGTAATATATTCTGAATATAAAGTTAACATACATTTAATAAATACTTCAACGGATGACTGACTATTGTTATTGATTTCGCGTAGTTCTAATTATAAAAACATGTACGCCAGAGGGCTCCACCACTTTACTTATTATCGCTCAAAAGCTTATCAGTTCCTTTTCATATTAATCTCTGTTAGTGTTAACCTAAAACTAATTCATTAAAGAAAGCAGTAATATCCCAACAGACTTAAATAAAAACGAATAGAAAAGAAAAACAAAATTCAGGAAGTGATAATTGATAAATCGAAAATTGGAATGCAGAACTATTACAAATCATACTTAAAGAATATTTACCAAGATCAATCAATGAAAATTATCAGAAATTGATGTAATTGTTGTTTCAAATTTTAAAAACAAAATAAGACTAGGTGACCAATGCAGAATGCAATTCATAAAAAGGAGCGAAGATATGTCCAATCCAAAAGATATGTCCGAAGATATGTAACAATCCAAAAGAACTACAAAATCGCTACAGTTTAATGTGTGGTATATGTTGCTGCATCTACCTACGGCATAGATTTAGTGGAAAATCAATGAAAATTTTTTTAAACGGATTTGAAACCGATATGTCTGACTACAACGATCGTATCGTGAATTTTGTCTATAAAAAGTACTTTAACAAAACGGCAAAGAAAAAAAGGTGAACGAACCAAATAAAAACTCGTCCAAGTTGAAAACATGATCAAACTTGTTCAATGTAGGTAAAAGTGTTATTAAATTTTTTTAAAATCAACAAATAACAAACTTTTATTTTCAGATTTTCAATATCACTGCAGTTCAAAAAAAAAAAAAAAAAATGAAAAAAAAAAAAATTAAAAAAAAAAAAATATAAAAAAGAAACAAAAAAAAATTTTATAATTTGATTAAGTATTGTGAAAAGATGATAATTTTCACATTGAAAGTGAAAACACTATGGGAACCGTTTTTCGGTGATTATTCCTCCGTGGTATGTCTAATTTTCAATATTTTTGTAAACCATCTATAGCCAGATGTCGTCTTACATGCAAAATTTCATTTTGATATCTTTAATAGTTTAGGAGGAGTATGTCGTCAATCGAAAGTCAATAGCTGTAGGGAGGACCCCAGCTACTTTTGCTGATGTGCTCTAAACTCTGACCATTATTTTCTTACAGTAATTTAAACTTTTTTTTATCAGTTTCATCAGAATCACTTAGTTATTGTCTGTAGTGTGAATAAGGACACTGAACAAATGCAAAAAAATAAAAATGTATACAGGAGGTGAAAATCCTGCTGTTTGGAGGCGGCACTGTTTTGAAACATGTTAAATGTTTATGTACCAAGTTTCAGTTCGATTATCAGGTACAGATGTTATTGAGCTTCCAAAACCAAAAGTGCTCAAGAGACCCCCTCCTCTCCCCTGAACGGCGACATTATCCGTCAAAATTTAATCATCTCTGAACGCCATCTTCTAATAATAAAGACTGCAAGAACGTACATGTTCAAGAGTTGGTCTTGAAAGCCTAACCACTTTTACTCTGCACAAGGTTAAAAAGTGTGAATCGAATCGATGAAATTTACAAAACATTTCCAATAAACCTTATTTTCTGTAAGAAACTGCTCTTGGTGGTTGACGAATAATTCTTTATATTTCAACCTTTCGACCCAAATCCTAAAAATGTCAGTTTCAATGTTAAAACATTTCAATTTAAAAATTAGTTTCTTTTAATTTATCATTGTCGCTATTTATTTTGCGGCATATTTTTGACAAAGAAGTCATTAATATGTCAATTTTTATCATTCTAAACTAGTTTTTTTAACTGTGGTAATTATTTGTATTTCAGCTTAAGGTTATCAAACTATATTTTTATAGTTCAACTTTTGCGCTATTGGTATAATTATCAAGTGCATGACGAAGAACAACACATAGTTCCGATTGGTTATTGTGAATATTGCATGCGATTACTGGTTACCACTCCCTCAAATTTTTTTTTCAAAAATTGTTTCGATTTAGTAAACAATCAGTTATCTTGCCAAATATTTTTTTATTTCATACAAACAGGATAGATGTACTTTTTACCGTTACACAAACCTCAAATAACATTAAAACCACCCTCAAATTATTAGTGGTTCATATTCAGTAAACATAATTAATTTTAATAGAAAATGTCGAAAGCTAATACAACAACAAAATTGTACCTTTCCTTTATATAATTGAACTGAATAACACAACACCTCGAAGGCAAATTTCGAGCAAAATAAATTATATCTTAAACGTTTTTTACGTTTAGGGGTTGGTTATTCGCTTTCCACAATACAAAAAAAAAATTAAACGAAAATTTGTTAAGGTTGAAAATCGGGCAAATTAAAAATTTCATCTTAATAATTTCTTAATTGATCTTACATTAAAATATTTAATTTAATAAAAAAATCGTTTCAAATGTTCAGTTAATCATTTCACAATTCTTCATATGCAACCCATTTGACTTTTGATATTTTTTTGTCAAAGATTAATCTAAATGTCAATTAGTTTGAAACTGGTGTTACCTCGGCACCCTTCCTAAATATATTTAATTGCATATAACTCAAGTAGTTGGAGTCGAATTCAGGGAAATACACTTGCAAACTAAATAACCGGAATAAGGGTTGGATATAACAATGGCACCCTTCAATTTTGATTTTAATTTCGGTGTTTGTTTATTTTTGTTAAAATATTACTCAAGTGTTTCATGTTCCAAAGTATAAAGCAAGAAAATCGATTTTATTCTGTGTTGTATGCATTTTATTTGGAAAAGCGGAAAATGATATAAGTGCTTATTTCTCATTGTTTGTATAAATTCCTTTTACTTATTTCGAAACTGTAATCTGAGATTATTTCATTATTTTCATCTTATGGTTATTTTATAAATATGGATTATTTTGAAAATATATTTGTGCATCGAATCAACACCGATAACCGGAAATCGATACCAAGATATGTTGTTGAGAAATTTTCTAGACAGAACAAAATAAAGGGATTGAGATTGATTTAATCAGAAGCCATCAACAACTGAGTTTTAGAAAACACAAAAGTGCTCTGATAGCTACAAACTTCTAATATTTGTTACAAGTGTGCTTCTCCTGACATTGAATTGTTTTTATTGCCTGTGCAGTTATTGTATGAATTTAATGGTAATTCTATATAACTAATTAGTTAAACAGTATATCAAAAGAAAAGGAACTAGTTGGTAAGAATTATTGATAAAAATATATTTAGAAATTAAGATAAAAAAAATATAATAATTGCTTTGATCGAACAGAAAACGATGTTTTATTAACGAGAATTTTCTAACTTTTGTGTCTTTTTATATACATTGGTCACTTTATTTACGCCCAATAATTATTCAACATTTTCATCACATGATCTCAAAATTTAGTTTTAGTTTAATGAGATGTAGAAAGAAAACAGGAAAAACAACAAAATGGTTATCATTTTTCAATCTACCAAAACAACATTTCTCTTCACGCCAAAGGCTACAATTTCACATTTTATAAATTCTGAATTATCGTAACCTCATTTATATTCGACGTTTAGATGAAAGAGTAAGAACTGAAAATAGGATAACAACTTGTTTTTATGGAGCTGTTTTTAAATGGTTTTCATTTTTACTTTAGACCAGGAATCGAAAAAGACCGATCGTTACAACATCAAAGAGCTACATAGCTACAAATTTCAAATATTTCAAATTTCAAATAGTGTACATCTACTCACTTTATTTATTAATCTTGAAACCATTTACAGAGATCGCAATTTAAATTATTGTAATCGCGATTTGAACATTTTACTGTTAGAATTTTCACTAGTATGCAGAAATTATTAAAGAATTTCATTTATTGTACAAGTCCACGTTTTGTTTTCCAACCAAACTAATTTGATTAAATTCTTGGTTGTACCATCTCTGCTGGAAGGATCGTTGAATTTGGGGACCGATTTTCGGTCAGATTCTGTTTCAGCAATTTAAGTTGACGTTACTATCATGTCAATGAATAAATCCGACAATATATAATTTTTTAGAACTAATACTGAGCAGGTTTAACTTTGCATCGAAAAAATCTCAAGAACATGCAAGATGGTTGAGGTAAGCATTATTTTACTTGTATTCGAATCGTTTACAAGCACCACATACAAATGATTTTCTAATTGTCTTCCAATATCGATAAATAAAGATTTTTATTTAAAATAAATTAATCTACTTACAGAAATTTTTGAAGTTCATTTCAAGTAAATAAAACTTGTACGTACCTGAAAAGAAATTTTAAAATGTTAGTTATTTGTCAAAAGATTTTAAAGACATTATTTCTTTAATTACAATTCATTTCTAAATTTAAAAATGTTTTGAGAATGACTAAGTGTTTTAAATTAGACGTCTTTTATTGTATTTTATCTCAATCATACAGTTGTTGATAAATTGATTAGTTGTGGTCTTCTTTGACTTTCGCGTTGATATGTATGTTGAGTGGCATGTTATTTGTAAAATCTTATTTTAATGATTTCTCTTTTAGGTTTAAACTGCTTTTCTTTTTAAAAAGATGACGATGAAGAGGAAAAATAATTGGTTCGGAAGGAGAAGGAATATCTAGGCTATATTCGTGTTTCGGTTTCCGTTTGGTCAAATGCAAAAAACTTAATCGGTCAAATATACCAGATTGCAAACAAAAAATTGATGTTCCGACACCAATCAGCTGAATCATAAATTGGAAAATATTATTAAAGATCAGTTTTTTAAGTTTTTGGTCTACAGATATGGCAGCTCCTTGTTCTAGTCCCTGCTATTGACATGCGAATTATAGTCAGATATCAAATACTACTGGCAATAAATAATGAGACAATCTAGAAAATCGAAAAGTGAAATTATACCTTTTTGAGTTCATGTAAAACGAAAGGATACAAGAATCTGTCATGGGAATTTGAAGAAAGCAATCAGAAGACTGGTTTAGAAGACACATTTTTTTTTGTTCTTGAACATACAATTTTTGCTATTTTTTGTTGTTATTATTTGTTCTTACTAAATTTGATAAGAGATCTCCCGAACACAGAGTTGCTTAATATAGTGCAGGAATTTCACATTTTTTGTTAAATAATAACCTTTTACAACATTTGGCGCCGAAACTGAAACAACCTGTTACATAACGGCTTTATTGATTTATTTTTCTCCATGTGAAAATTTGAATTTTGTTTTTCTTGGATAAATTGGTGGTGTCAGTTCTTTTCAGTGCCTCACTGATCATACCGGACCAGGAGTTGTAGCAGCCTGTTACAATACCTGATCCGGCAACGCCCATGGTTTTCAGAAGTATCAGATGAAATTGGAGGAGCGTAAAGATTTAAATTAATGCTCGTCGAAAGGCTATGACTTTTTAATCTACAGGGCTGTGGCTTTTTTATCTACAGGAAAAAACGACCGCGTCAACCAAGATTCAAATCAACCTCCACTCGTTGAAGAATAGAACAATTAATTGGTTATGATATATTATAATATTTTTGATCTGGTAAACCCAAAAAGTCATCCATTGGGCTTTATTCCTTTACGAACTGTAGATGCCATTAGGTTGCGTATGTCTTGGGATATGTTATCGAAATCGACCTTCTGGTTGGGATTGGCCCCCTCTTTAGTTCGAAGAAGTTTTTGATGGAGAACTAGCTACCACTGCGATAACACCTTGTATATTCAACTGTTGGTTCCTCATATACAAGGTCTAACAAACAGAGTATGCCATTAGATGTAGCGTGCGGAGGTGTGAAGAAGACGTTAGAGGGACTCCGAAAGCTATACTACTAGCTTGGTATGGCATCACAAGTTCATAACTGTGTTGTGTCATGTGACACCTGCAAACAATCAAAGGCACCATATATTGCGGCCTTTGATGTTCGGATATACGTGTTGGTGTACAGCCAATACACCATATATTGCGGAAATTGAAAAAATTATTGAAATGTAATTTGAATTTCTTTTTTAATGCACAAAATTATTACTACAACAAACTTAAAACACATAAGTAATTATATCATCGAATGCGCTGGCAGTCATGTTGAATGATTAAGTGTGCTAATGAAACAATGCTGCCACCCATGGGACAGGAATCCAAAGTTTGATGTTCATTTCAGGGAATACATGTTGACTTTTTGAGACTATCCCAGGTCAAAGTGGGGCTATGCGCACTTCCTCATCGCCTTGGATCACTTCAGCCGGTTTTTACTGACAAAGCCCGTTCGACAAGCAACAGCTGGCAACTTAGTTTCCTAGAGAACGATGTTTTCAACCTGTTCGGCGTACCAAAGAAACTGTTTTCTGACAATGGTAATTTGAGTCCCACCTACTGACTAATCCACTTAAAATTTTCGCAGTGACGCATATATTAACTCCTAAGTATGCACCCTAGTCCAATACCTAACAACGGATAAACTGTTCCATAATATCGGTCCTTCGCGTATATATCCAGACCAACCACAAAACATGGCATCTCCACCTTAACGAGATTACCTCTGTTTTGCGAAACGTCTACCATCCGTGTATTGGGTTCGCTTCTCATTTTGTGGCTTTTAGACGTCACCGAGTTAACAACGGTTCCGAATACAAAAGCCCTCGTGATATTCATCATATTTCTGAACTTATTTGTCTGTACATGTGCTGACAACCTCTCTTGAACCCAATAGGCTGTCCTTCACTACTTACACATCACTTATCAGAACATCGCTCATCGATATAATTTGTGGAGAAAGATTTGAAGTCTTCACCCTCAACAAGCCATATACGTTTGAAACTTTGCTCAGAGTGACGGTACTCGTAACGCAAAGCTCGCTCTTAAATTCACTTTGGTAAAACTTTTCCCATGGCAGACATGCAAGGGAAAAACTTTGGCGTTTATAACTTAGAGAAAATTCCCTCTTGAGTGTTGTTCCTTGAGTGAAGCGTGATATTTCGTTCACTCTGATTACCACCGGTATAGTGACTCTAGTAGCAATAGATATCTAGGTCCTTGTAAATTGCAAAGTCAACGAATTTTAAATTAAAAAAGAGGAGAAGTTAAAGCTTCACCATCCGTCGTATAATCGTTCTCTGCCGAACAATCGCTCAATGCCAGTGCAACAATGTCAGAATTCATTTGTCAATTCTAGTTCTTGACCCGGTTTAAAACTAACTCAGGGTGCGGGATGTACCCACAATTTGTGACGAAGGATATTCTAAGCCACACCACTTTTACAAATTTTGATTTTTTCTTCGTCTTAAGCAACCTTCGCTCAAAGTTTCACAATGCCATAAAAATAAAAATAATATCTAAAATAAATATAACAATAAAAATATAAAAATTCCCATAGCTTGTTTTTGTAAATAATGCAAAAATTTACTCCAAAAATAAGGTAAATGTCCCAATTGCGGATCGTGGTTGAGAAAACCGGTTCATTTTTTTTAAAGGATATCTTGAAATACATGCAAGATTTGAATTTGCCGTCATTTGTGCGGTTAAATGTTCCCAACTACAAAAAAACAACTTAACGTATGATAGTTTAGGTTTAGTAAAAATAACAAGAAAGTACAACGAAAGTTTTAATTATTGAACAATATTTAAAAAATACCAAAAGTTTGGCTGCACAGTTCGCAAATTTGGAACAAAATATGGTCAGTATGATGATTTAACTTCGTCAACTAGAAATTAAATAAAAAGTAATTGAAAATTAATAGAAGTAATTGAAAAATTCAGAAACAGTTTGTTTTATTTAATGCAAGTAAGCGACATCCATCGGTTGTAATATAGAAATTGAATTCGGTAGGAGAGCGATCACTATGATCAATGTGAACCGTCAATATTTTCTCATTCCAAAATTCAGTCAAATAAAGTCACATATCTGATATCTGCCCAACGACAAAAAGACAAACGGCAATTTAATTTCCTTACTTATTGGCCATGGATAGAAAATATTTGGGTACCCATAAAATAATTCCCCTGTCATCCAACTGGATCCACTTCTCGTAATTCCCGTAATTTGTTGGTACGCTTTTGGGCATATTAAGAGGAATTATTTTGTAATATGGAACCATCATCGGTGGACCAAGTTTCCTTGACGGATTGCCCATTATTAGGATAGTAGCATTTTCTTCTTCTTAATTGGTTAAAGAATATATAATATACTGACATTTGTTCTTTTAGGACCAACATGGCATTTTTCAATGGCATGGCGTTAAAAATTAGTTCAGTTCAGAACGATCAAAAATAGGGAATTCATTCCAAATGTATGTTGACTTCGGAGAACCATTCTCATAATATGGTTTTGGGGACTTGTGCATGAATTTTTAATGAATATTGTGTATTTTTCTTAGATTTTTTTTTTAATAACTTTGTACCCGGAGCGACCTATAAAGAGAAATTCTTATGCACGCGAAAATAAAACTTGAATGGAATGTATGTACTAATAAAGGATTATTTACCTGGCCTAGCACTCGTCATATGTGTGAAAAGTCCAAAGTCCAATAAAATATTTTTACTGATAAGCAACATTATTTGAACATATGGTTCCTCCAGGTAACGAGTAATCTCTTGCAGTTTTGAAAAAATACTCGTTGCGCCTTTTTTTGTCAGCGTTTAGATTTTTAAGTGGTTATATAATGTGGTTTAAGAAATTTTAAGCATTTTGCTGACTGTCATTCTATTCTTTACAACGTCTAGAGCATTTTCCTTTCATCGACAAAAAACAAAAAATTAATTTTAACCAAGATCTTCCTTCATTCAGTACAACATTTTTCTTATTTTGAAAAAATTTCTGTTAAACGATCCACAATTGGATCAAGTTCTAACTTCAAGTTCTTGACCCGGTTTAAAACTTCTCAGGGTGCGAGACGTCCCCACGATTTGTGACGAAGGATATTCCAAGTCACACCACTTTCACAAAATCATATTTTTTCCTTCGTCACAAGCAACCTGCGTCCCAAGTTGCCCAATGCCATAAAAATAAAAATAATATATAAAATAAATATAACAATGAAAATAAAAAAAGCCCTATATAAAATTTCCCATAGCTTGTTTTTGTAAATAATGCAAAATCTATTCCCAAAATAATCAAATTTTCTAATTTTTTTCTCTTTAAGTCTGAAATTTAGTCTTTCTTTAAATTTGATACATTTCTTTGTTTTAAATACGAGGAAATTTATTATTCCCACAATTTACTTGGTTTACTAACAGCCAGATAGGTAAATTCTTTAACACTAATTAGTGCTATCTCTGCTCTATCTGCGGGACTAAGTTACTAAGTTCTCTTTGCATCAAAAATTTATTTGTGTTTCAAATACTCTATAAACAATCCTTTTTCATAAGAATCCAAAAATATGGTGGCAATTATGAAAATTTTTGGGATTAAAATTTATCATGTCTCATCCGTACTTGTCAACATTAATAAACTACAAAAAAGTGGTAATGCTTTGAGTGTAAATTAAACATTAAACATTCGTCTCCAGTTCTAGCGAATTATAAAACAAGACAACACAACTCACATATACATGCTTTTATTTAATTCTGGTTTAGCCAATACTTTTGTTTCTAATGATCATTTTTTTTATATGAAATATTTTTAGAAAATTTCTTAATGCGCTTAATTCAAAATTTTTGTTATGCACAATTACAAAAAAAGTTGTAAAAAAATCACGTTTTTATTGCAAAATTTAAAATATACTTATAATGTAAACTTCAAATGGAACCGAAATGAATCGTAACCCGATAGCAAACCGAACCCAAAACAAACCCAACCCGAATTAATGAAGAAAAAACCGAACATTAAATTTTCCTTTTACGTAAATAACCCTGACATAAATAAACGATGCATCGTCATCAGATAAAAATTATATTTACAATAATGTTTAAATCATGTTCATGAATAATTGGCATAATTTGCTTAAATAAATTTGTAAACTAATCTATACTAAAATTATTCAAACGAGGTAAATAAAAAAAACTTGAAACATCTTATTTGTATTATAAAATTATAGATATATATTCAAGATTACTTATTTTAGCATATAAGCAGTGAATATTTCATGCAGTAAACAGGTCGATTTTTACTTCACAATTTTAAATTGTGTGAAGTAATGCAATCTATCGAAAAAACAAAAATCTTACGTGCCCCAAATTTGGTTTTTTCTTTTGTTTTGGACTATCCTCTTTCTAAGTAGCCAATAAAAATTTTGGTGTACGCCTGTGTGTGGGTGTGTGTACTTTCTGCATAGGATCTTGATGAAACTTTGAAACTTTAACAAACGATGCAGGTTCACTCGGAAATGGAAGATCTGGATTCATTTCTAATTTGGACAAAATGGCGGGAATCTCCCTAACCCCTCTAAGTTTAAATCTTGAATAACTTCTAATCTCGGACTATGATCTCATTCTTCTCCTTCTTTTACAGCCTCTTTATATCCACTGCTGGATGTAGGCCTCCCCAATCTCCTTCCATTTCGTACGGTCCGTTGCCACTTGCTGCCAATTTGTCCCTGCCATTTTTTGATGCCATTGGTTCATCTTTCTGGTGGTCTGCTCATATTTCTTGTGATAGGTGGTCTCCATGACATTATGGTTTTGGTCCAACGTTCAATTGTCATTCTGGCAATGTGTCCGCCCAGTTCCATTTCAACGACGATATCCATTCTAAGACATCAACGATTCTTGTTTGTTGTCGAATCCATTGATTTGGCATTTTGCCTCTGAGCGAAATTCCCAACATACTTCTTTCCATCGCTCTATGCGCCCCTCTGAGTTTATTTTCGGATGCTATGGTCAATGTGAGAGTTTCAGCTCCATAGGGGAGAGTTTTATCTTGCTTTAGAATATCATTTTTAGTTTCCCAAATGCTGCCCAGCCAAGTCCAATTCATATTTTCACTTCCGCAGTTTGATTGTCTAGACCCAATTTCAGTTTGTGGCCAAGGTACGCATAGTTGTCGACTCTTTCGATGCCATCATTTCCAATTTTGATCACTGTGTCATTATCGATATCCGTCATGACTTTCGTTTTTGACATGTTCATCTTCAGACCAACTTTACTTGATCTTTCGTTTAACTGTCGTAATACTGTTTGTAGTTGATCAAGACTAACGGCTATGAGTACGATATCGTCGGCGAAGCGAAGGTGATTCAGAAATTTTCCGTTCATGTTCATTCCCATTCCATTCCAATCCAACTTTTTGAAAACTGATTCCAGAGTTGTTGTAAATAGCTTTGGTGAAATGGTGTCGCCTTGTCTGACTCCTCTACCAATTTTGAACTTATCAGTATTCTTGTGAAGCTTCACACATGATGTTGCATGTTCGTAGATATATTTAATCATGCGTGTATATCTCGAATCAATTCGACATTCATCCAGATAATCCAAAATTGACCGTAGTTCCACTGAATCAAATGCTTTTTCAAAGTCTACGAATGCCAATGTAATTCCAACTTTATACTCATTGCACTTTTCAATCAGATTTCTCATCACCTGCAGATGATCGTTTGTGCTTAAACCCGATCGAAATCCCGCTTGTTCCCCTGGTTGGTTTGGGGTTGGTTTTGAGATTATCTTCATGAAAAACTTGTATAGATGTAACAGCAGACTTATGGGTCGGCAATTTTCGAGCTTGATTATGTCGCCTTTTTTGTGTAACAATGTAATTACCTTTTCCCATGATTTCGGAATTTTTTCCAGTTCCAAATATTTATTAAACAGAACCGTTATCGCTTCTAACAATTTTTCATTACCTTCTTTAATGGCTTCAATTGGTATACCATCGTCATCAGGCGACTTTTTACTTTTCATTTCATTCAATATGCGGCCTCTGTCTCTTCTACAGTTATATCTGGTATTTCTTTCGATCCAACATTCATTATTACAGGTCCAGTTTGTGGTTCAGAGGTCGATTGCTTCGGCCGAACTGATCTTCGTAAAATTTTCTTGCGATTTCTAACAACTTGGTTCAGTCTGACTGGATTGCTCCAGCTTTGTCTTGTAACTTGAAGATTTGTTTTCGTTAATTTTAATTCGTTAATTTGGATCTTAAAACTTTCATGTTTCCATGTGTTTCGATTATGCTTTGGGCCAATTTGACGTTATAAGTTCGTAGGTCAGATTTCATTTGCTTGTTAATTGTCTTGGAAATGTCTCGATATTCTGATGTGTCACGCTTTCCATCCTTTAACAATTGTACTCTATCGGCTATAAGACTCAAAGTCTCGGTACTGAGCTTTGATTTTTTCACTTGAACTGATTTGCAATGTGTTTCCATGAAACTTTTCATCGGTTCGACAATTTTATTGTTCAATTCATCAATTTCAATGTAGAGTTTAGCGTATCCATTCTGTCGAAATCTACACTCACTTCTTCTACAAATTCAGCACTCAGTTCTTTCAATCGTTGTACATTAGAATTTCTGTTTTCTTCACCAACTTTGATCTTTGAAACCTTGTATTTAAAACAACTTTCGCACGTACCATCCGATGATCACTACCAGTTGTAAAGCTGTTTAAGACTGTCACGTTTTTCACACATGACTTGTGGTTCGTAATTATATAGTCGATTTCGTTTTTAGTCACACCATCAGCACTGGCCCGAGTCCATTTTCGTTGTATTTTCCGGGAAAAAAAACGAATTCGAAGCAAAGATGTTGTGCTGCTGTAGGAAGTTTAGAAGGGTATCACCACGTTTGTTTCTTTGTTCATAACTAAAACTGCTAATCGAAGTTTCAGACTCCTCCTCTCTCTTTCCTAGTTTTGCATTGAAGTCTCCCAAAATAAACTAGAAATGTGTTCTATTTTCTTCCATTGCTTTTGAAATGTCTTCATAGAATATTTCTACTTCTTCGTCGTCATGAATGGATGTGGGAGCATAAGCTTGAATCAATTTAATGCAGTATTTGCTGTTTAGCTTAAGGAACACATAAATCACTCTATCGGATATACTTTTAGAGTGAGTTATATGGTTTGACCAACGTTTGTTAATGAAAATTCCTACACCGTGAATCAAAGCTTGAGTCACTTCCTCTGTGGTAGAATGTACTTACGGATTGTAATTTTAGACATTCTTCACCAGGTCTTCTGACTTCACTCACTCCAACTACATACCATTTTATCTTCTCAAGCGCCATCTCTATTTCAAGCATTTTATCTTCCGATGACAGTGTCCTAGCGTTGTATGCGGCAATGTATAGCCCTGTATGACAACCTATTGTAACCCAGGGATTCTTAGCACCCTCTGCCTGACATCTGGTCTGACCGTTGTCGGAGTCAGGGATCGACAAGCGACTGGGAACTGAGGGCCTGTTGCGATTGGTTGTACTGTTCATGTTTGGGGGTTTTTAGCATTAAAACATCACGCTGGCAATTACGGGTTGGTGAGAAATGGTAGTCCATCTAACTAGAACTGTGCAAGCTGCCGTTGTCTCTTCAGTTGAGATCTTCCGCCACCATGCTAAGGCATCCATCCCATCTCGATAACGCCTAGCTGTCTCCGGACCTCTCCAGACGTAGCATTAAGATACTACCCGAAGACAGCCCCCTCATTCGTTCGTATGCCGACCTAGCTCCCACTGGGGCCCACTGGGATGATCTCATTGAATCTTAGTATACAAGGTGTCCAATATTTCTGTATACCAACTTCCGGTTTGTAACTTCCGGTTAAAGAGTTTTTTTTCCAGGTGTTTATCCCAACTGTAGCTGTTATGTAGCCTGGGATGTGATGACGTAGTGCAGTTAGTCACCGATTTGTGTAGTTTCTGTTTCCTAACATATCATTTTTTTTTATATATATATCACGCGCAGTTCACAACAATTTCTCGTTCATCCACGATCTATGGCCCTATGTTCATGTAGTTTCCGTTACACAGGTTTGTTCTTAGCATAAAACAACTAACAATAATATTTCCTTTGCAATATCCTATTTTTTTTTTTTATTCAAAATTAGGCATGTTTAGTGTTAATTATAATAAATTATAAATTAACGTCTCTGAATATCCGAAGACACCATGCCCAACTAGGGATTGGGATTAAGTTTGAATATTTATTCAGTTTCTTTAAAAAACTTATGGATGCTAACTTTGAAATTTTGAGTATTAAAGCTATTAGGGAAAACCCATTATTGGTTCGCACTGCGTTTTCACCCGCATTGCTTCACCATACTGCATAAATTTGAATTCTCCGGACACTAACCGTAATTGCTCTAAATGTTTTCAAATCTCCAATAGCTGTGCATATATGTTCAATCGACTCAATAGCTAAAAATTATTATCCTGCAATCGGTTTTGTACTTGTCTTCGAAACGTATTATATTTCTTATATGGGTATTTTTATCAATTTCACTTTCCGTTATAGATCTAAATTTTACTGTAATACTGTTGTAAGCTATTATTTCGTAATACATAAACATCATAAAGTCGGTTAAACTTGCATTTGATCCATTCTAATATATTGGTGTTTCTTCCCAATGCGTTGGAAATAACTAGTTTCGTGAAATCATCTTACAATTTTATGTATTACGAAATAACAATCAGTATTTTTTTTACGGAAAATGTACTAACATTACCCCTTCAAAAAAAAAACTTTGTAGCTCAATTTTCGATATTAAATTACTATATAAGAGATGACTATACGGTCTTTTGGCTCTCTTATGTCTTGTTGCATTTTGTATAATCTTTAGTGATGGTCGAAAAATTGAAGTTTTTGACTTCACGCTTTTTTTCATTAATTTAACTAAATTTAAGTAGTGAAAGTTTTAATTAAATTAAAATCTTATAGTTCAATTAGTGAAATTATTTTATTTGTACCAATTTACTTAGCTCCAATTTAGTAAAAGTTTATATGTTTGTCCCATTAGTTTAAATCAGAAAAAAAAATGTATGTGTTTGTGCCGCATTTACCGTTTAATTTTACAAAAAAACAAACATCACAAAAATATTACTAAACTCTCTTAGTCTACTACTTTTTTTTGTAAAATCATCAGGCAGCTGATTTTGTTTGACGTCTGAAAAGTGCAATATCATATTATAACGAAGAACCACAACATAAAATAGAATCAATTAATTATGGTGATAATTGAGAGTTTCCTCAATTACTATGCTTGTGATATTAGATATTAAATTTGTGTTATTCGTGTTGTTACTTATCTGATAGTATTAAACGACAGATAGTATAATTGTTAAAGGCTAAAAGTGGCCATGTGTTAATTGTTGTTTTTTTTGTTGCCATAAATTATTGATCAGAAAAATCAAATTAAATTAATACATAACATCCAAATACCGAAAAATGCTTGTTAAATTACCGGCACCAGTTAAAACGATGTTATCCAATTTTGTGATTAATCAGATAATATAAAACGACACCGAGAAACATTGTAAAAGGCTGATAGTGGCCATATCTTATAAGTTATTTCTTATTGCAATAAATTACATAATAACCAAAAATATTCTACTAGTATAAATTTTTTTGTAAAGGTGGCGTGTGTATACTAACTCATAAGTGATCGAAGAAAACCACCAAAATATAACAAAAAAAAAACAGTTTTTCAACGCAACATTTGTATAAAATTATTGGTGCTATTACAACAGAATTCCAACGCAACTTTTATATATAATTTTGGTGCTGTTACAACCGAATGTCAACGCAACAATTTTATAAATTTCTGGCTGTCTACCGAATTTCAACGCAGCATTTGGGTGTTGTTTGTGCAATTTTGGCAATGACACCTTGCCTATGGGATTTTTCGCCGCTGATGGAGGGCTAAGGCCGTAAAACTTTGAAGCCGGGAGGATATAATCATGGGGTGAGTGAATTTTGGTTATTTTATTTTACTTTTTCTAACGTAGAAGTGTGAATGCGTGTGAAAGGGTGTACAAGTGATTGAATGGGGGCTTGCTTGTCGATGCGTGTGTGTGTGAGCTGGCGATGCGTGTAGCGAGACACATTCAGTCTAAATTGGAAATGATTATAATCAAAATTTTTGCTCCGAGGTAATACTTAGTTTTCCAAATATATTTTCCTTTTACTATATTAAATTATATTACCTAAATTTATTAATTTATATTTTTAAGCAATTAAAAATCAATCCCAAATAATATGAAAACCCAACAAAAAAAACAAATTCTTGTCATGTTTTATATTTATTAACCATATTATATATTAACCAACTGTAACCTACAGGTATTTAATTAAATTGGTTTTGAAATGTTTAGTTGACTTACCAATGAATTATAACATTTTTTTTTTGAGCGGTAAATAACTTTTTTTTGGTAATTTATGGTGATTGCGTATGGTTTTATAAATTTTGGAAATGTATTAATAAAACACAAAGAGATAAACAATGAAGATTTTCAATATAGCGTGTGACGTTCTCCCGTGCTCTAAGATTTGATTCTCGGTTTACCAGCAATGGCAGTGGTTTACGAACTGTATCCGATTGATCATATGGCAGCAATACAACTTTTTGTAATTGCTACCATCTACGGTACTTGCTGCGGGTCTTTGAGCTTAATGGTCTTGCTTCGCAGTCTGAGTGTGTGGGTGAACGTGTATGCAGCGTGAGTGTGTGGGCGTATGGGAATGATTGTGGGGGTTGGACGTGCTGATCGTGGTTCTTTCGCAAAAGGGGTCGACAGAGTTTCATTTTTTCATTCGTATTGTTTCCATTTCTGTTTATTTACGTAATTTGCGTACATTTCTGCATTTGTGTTGAAGCAGCAGGTATTAATCTATCAAATCCACGATGACTGAGCTCTAGTCGTTAAGGCGTTAATAATCTCTAGGTACGCAGCCTGCTATGCCGCTTCATTGGTTCACCAATGGAGAAGCTCTTCATTACATAGCCTACAATTACCGATCGATTTTCATGAAACGTTGGTAAAAGCTTTTAAGTAACATGAGAAAGATTTTATCAGCTTTTGGAGTACATTGGATAAAGGGTTTGGGGGTCCACCATACAACAGGTAGTTTTTTCCACAAAGTTTTTATGTTTGTTGGGAGCATAAAACATTCATTCGTGGATGAATTTTGATGACAATTTGTAAAAAGATGCAAACATGTATGACAAGGAACTGATTAGTTTTTAAGCGATAGTGAACTAAATGGTGTGGGGTCCCTGGAGCACCTGTTTTTTTGAAAGCTCTATAACATCTTTACCTGATAATCGAATTGAATGAAACTTGGTACATAATTATTTAGTACGGTTTACGATAGTTCTGCATCCCTACTTCCGGTTTTTCACTTCCGGTAAAAAGATTTTTTTGTACTTTTTTGAAGTTTTTCAGTGTCTTTATGCACACTACAGCCTACAATAATGAAGTGATTATGATGAAGCTTAATAAAAAGGTTCCAATTAGTGTGAGAAGATAGTTATCATCTTTTAAGACACATTGTTCGAAGTTGGGGGGTCTACCATACAAATGCTGACTTTTCACACTTTGTTATTAAAGTTTGTTGGAAGCATACAGACTTCATTCATTAATCAATTTTAATGACACTTTGAAAAAAAATAAAAACTTGAATGACAAAGAACTGATCAGTTTTTGGACAATAGTGGGGGTCCTCCCGAACACTTGTTTATTGTTTCAATGTTTGTTGGTAGCATACAAAATTCGTTCATCAATGAATTTTGATGACACTTTAGAAAAAGATGTAACTATGTATGGAAAGGAACAGATTAGTTTTTTAACGATATTGAACAGAGTGGTAGGGAGGTCCGCCGAGCACCTGTTTTTTTGGAAGTTTAATAACATCTGTATCTGATAATCGAATTGGATGCAACTTGGTACATAAACATTTAGTACGGTTCACAACAGTTCTGCATCCCAACTTCCGTTTTGTCACTTCCGGTTAATTTTTTTTTGCCTTTTCTCGTACAACAGAATTTATGTTTGTTGGGATACAACTGCATTCTTTAATATTTTTTTAATTAGAACTACGTGAAATCTACAACAGTGGTTAGCTTTTAATTAAAGTATATGATGGATATTAGCTCATTATATATCCAGAACACTTTGTTTCCAGATCTGTGGTGATGTCAGTCTATGCATCAGCGTCGCAATATTTTAGAAGAGAAAGGCTAATATGGGGTTAAACCTCTTGCATTATAATCATTAACACAGGCAAATCTAGAAACCCGATATCTAATATTTAACGTACAATCACAACCAATTCGATCCAAACCTCTTTCGCTGGTGCGTTGATTCCTACTCTACAAAGCCTCATTACAACCTCTGCTTACCTTTAATAGAAAATTAACAAAATGCCAATGAATAGTCAAACGAACAATTTGTGGTTCATGTAAAACAAAAACTAAGGATTTGGTGTATAGAAAATACCGTCTTACTTTCTAGATAACATTCACATATCACACTCATATAAGTATTTTTCAAATTAATATTAAATCGAACTAAACCAAAAATTCCATACACTTAGCAGTTATAATAATGTCGCTATATTTATAGTCACATCTGTTGCCCAAAAATCACAAAAATGTTAAAACATTTATTCTCAACGATTTTCTTCTATATTTTGCACATTTTTCATTCAGAAAAAATGCATGAATATTTTTCAAATTCCTCCTTGCATTTGATACCTATTAAATTTTTATTTTTAAATTTTCATCGATTTTATGTTTTCACATTTTCCTATTTCAATGTCATATGTTAGTGGAAAAATAATATTAAGATAAAAATCCAAAAACAAATCTACTCTTCAAAAAATCATTTGGTATCGTTCGTTTATGCTTATGCTATTTTTAGCATGGAGACATTATTTATTATAACTTTTTCAAAATTATAATATTTGAATAATGGATTGTGTTTACAACATATTTTCATCATCAACAAATTAAAATGGTGAGTTTTGTTTTTCTCAAAAATCCCAAATATAAATTATATGCATGATTTGCAAAAAGAAAATTGGAAAATTACTTGAATCGCACGTGATGTTCGCAATTTTTCGGTTAATAAAATACTTAAGCATTTGAAGAAAATATTTTTACTTTTCTTTAAGTGACAAAGGAAATCTGAAGAGTTTATAATTGCAGTGGGACTTTATTTTCCATTTCATCATTTACCTTTAATACCGTTCCCTTTAAATCTGCGTGTCACAGAATGTATCAGATCTGACAACATGAAATTTTTGTTTTTGTTTTTAAATTTTGTGATATTTATAGAACGAATAACAAAATTTTTGGAATTTTTTTTGTGTATTCGTCAAACAAAACGGAAACCCCCATCTCCGGTTTGTAGTAAAAATTTCAAATTAATATAGAATTTTATATAAATAATTGTTAAAACATGTTAATGGCATCGTTCATAACCCATTACTCTCAAGGTCCACAGATCAGGTTATTCACAGCATCTTTATAATTCTTTTATATTTTAGGTGTCATAGCATTGCATGTAATCTGTAAGAATAATTAACTTACCATTTTGCAAATTCCATTTTCCATTAAAAAAAACTTAAATATTGGAAGAACTACGAAGTGGTAGTCCAATTACCAATTACAATTACCAGTATCTACGTTAAAATATAGTTTTACCGATCAGATGCTGGTTATGTATACTCTTATTCTTCGTTCTATCCATAATAGAACGATGAGTTCAATGGTTGTTGTCTTTCACTTTTTGAGTTTGCTTTCGTTAATTAATTTCATATATATACTTGTAAAGTATATGAAGCTGGGTAGTTCGTTAAAATACATAACGAAACGTTCAATATAAGTTCCTTCGCGATATAAGTTTCTTCGCATTCAATATAGGATCCTTCGCGAATAATCTGAAGCATTTTCACGTCCAGAACTATGGGTGTCACATAGAAACCTTGGGATGTGGAGCTTCATTGTACTCTATTCACTGTGCCTGGTGGATGTGAACTGTGGTCTGAAGCCCCCAACAAAAGGTCTTGATTTAGGAGAGCGCTATTGAAACCTATGTGATTAAACTACAAACAAGACGCAAAGACGGCAAAGATACGGTCTCTTAATAACAATAAAGTCCACCTTGCTTATAGTCGGACAACTAGCCACCAATGAAATACCCATGATCAAACCAGCTCTTTAATGAAGAATGAATCCATTATTACACATATTTACTCGAATTTTTTTTTTTTTTTTATTGGAAGTTAGGCATGTTTAGTGTTAATATTATTAATTATACATTAACGTCTCTGAATATCCGAAGATACCATGCCAACTAGGGATTATAATCACTTGAGAATTAAGTTTCTTTTAGAAATTTATGAACGTTGACTTTGAACTTTTGAACAAGACTAGTGACTTGAACGTCAATCTTTCCCCAAAACAACGTTTTTGTTTTTCGAACACCATCCACTGTGACGGTAAAATCATTACTAGTCTTAGAATGGGAGTAAATCCAATACACGGACATCCCAACATCCCCTCATTTACTACCTCCCATCTTCAATACCTACCAAGCAAGTATCTGGTGATCTTGTCCACTGTAGATACATAATTATTGTACGATAGAGATTCCAAAACTCAACAAGTCATTATCATTCAAAATCAACTATGAATACATCGGAGAACAAGTGAATTTTAACTCATTTTGCTTCTAAAGTAAGCTTCAAAGAAACGAATAAAACCGCTTTCTTCCGTCTTCGGTTCCTCAATATCCCAGACATAGGCTTATTATCTTCCACTCTGGTGACCACTAGCGTAATCACGCTATTAAATCTAATTTAATAATCCTATATACTATTATCCCGTCGTGCTCACGATGAGACACATATATATTCGAGTCCAAGGATCAAATTCTTCCCTCGCGATTAAATATTTTATTTTGGGATTCAGTTGTTTTTGTTGTTCTGTGGGTGGATAGCAGACTGCAAGTCCATGCTCCACAGACACCTTAGAAATGTTGGTTAAATGTTTTACGTTCAAATTTGTTTTTGTGTCGGCTCTACTATGCAACAGTCACTACTCAGATGTGTTTTTCGTTTCAACTTTTTTTGTGTTGTTGATTGATTGTTGATTTTAATATTTTTTTTGTCGTTTCACCAGGCTACCTTAGTCGATAGAGTGCGACTTTGGGTTTGGATTCGATACTCTCCTCACCAACATACTCCTCACCTCACCTAAACGTTTCAGGACGATTATAGTCCGCGGGTCTACTCCATTCGTCCTGTCCTGTAATGGTCATACCACGTTGTGTGAATGCATAACATTTTCTCATTATTTATCTCTACTTTCTACAGATGCAATTCATGTTTTCACCAAAGAACCTTTATCTTCTCCTGCTTCTTGTGTTTGCAACAATTGATAATTAAAATACAATATAATTTCGTATATTTGTTTTATGTAATTCGACTATACATAAAACCAACGATAATTTCTTATAAATAAAAATGTCGAATTTGCTTTTTTATATTGTCTTTTATTCAAGGGGAGTAACAGAAGTTTACTTATATGTATTTGGTCGTTTGTTGGAAATTTTGTTGGAATGATGGGTTTTTTCATTCGAAGCAGGGTGTTTGTGATCGGTAGTTTAAGTTGGAGTTTGATTTTTTCTAAAAATCTAGAGTTGTTTTTTGTAAAAACGAAAAACAGTCAAACAAATAAAAACAAATTGAATTAAAGAAACAAACAATAAATTACCAATAAACTAAAATTAAATAAAAATAAATTGTTGGTTGCAACGGATGATTTAGTGTGGAACAAAAATGGTGGACTTTTAAGAACCAACAGATATTTTATTTTTCATATATACGGGAAAATCCCCTTCCCGTATATATGAAAAATAATCACGAAATAATTGTGGAGGAAATACAACAAAAGATATTTTATTACACAGTTTGCAGAGAGTTTCTAGTGATATCCACGGCAGAGCTATCTCCCACTTTACCTTGGGAGGTTTTTATGCACTCGTTTTTATAAGTTCGTCGGAAGAATAATTTAGAGAATTATAAATAAAAATTCTAATTTTTCTTAAGTTATAGTAAATTAGTTAAATAATAACTTAACTTTAATTTATTTTACATGCCTATGTTACATCACCTATGTTCTACAATTAACATATTTTTTTATTTTGGGTAACAATTTTTGATTTCATGTCATTTGTTCCATCAATCTGGTTCTGTGAATATTTTGTTTATTTTATATAAAAAAAAAAACATTCCCTTTCGAAATTGTTTTTATTTCAATAATGTTTTGTAGATTTAATAATAGTTTATTGTATAAGTATTTAATGATATATTTTACTCTCGAGAAACAGACAATGCGAGCGAGGCGAAAACGAGTTTTGCAAATTTGCGAGAGAATAAAATACATTTAACACGAATCCAATACTAGATTTTATCTTTCTGACATAGTAAAATGAATTAATTTAAATTGAAGTAGTTTGGAATTCAAAGATAAAAAAATCAAACCAATAGAAGAAAGTCATTGAAATTTTTTGTAGAAACAATTACATATAATTGAATAAAATTTATATTTATTTAATTTCAGTGCATGTTTAACTGTTTGGTAATTTTAAAATGAAATGATATAGTAAGACGTCAAATATTTCAATAATAATAAACCAATAAACAATTATATAAAAACAAATGTGTTTAAGTCACACTAACTATTTTACTTTTTATTCGAAAGAAGAACATGCGCATTAGTTTGAATTTATGGTTTTTTATATAATTTCATATGTGAGCGAAAATGGTTCCTGTAAATTTCGTTTATAAAATACAACAAAAAAGTTTTTTCAGAATTCAATACAGTCAAATAAATTGTTTTATTGTGTTGCGATGATTTAAAGATCTATGAGCAACAGAATAAAAAAACAGCTGTTTATTTAATCTGTTACACATAATAACGTATACAATTATGGTTGCAAAAAAACAAAAATATAGCTTTTGTTATTGTTGTCGGCAGGATAATTTATTTTTATGTGGTTAAACAGAGTGAAACGTTTTATGGAGAAAACGTGAAGCCTTGTTGTAAGCATTGTCAACAAGAAACTTGAAATAAGGTAATATAAAAGTTTCCGATGCCGACTAGCATTTGACAGACTCCACGCTTTTTTGGCTATATGTCTATTTTTGATCATTGATTTACGCTCCACCTAGCCGACGAGACAACAGGTGTGAACCTTGTTGGTTATTAGTAGTTTTCGCCAGTACTATCCCACCTTGTGATATTTCATCAGGCCCTGGGCCCTGGGATCTTTTTTGCATTTTTTGGATTTTGAAGATTTGGAATTAATTTTTATGATTTAGAATAAATTTTGAATTTTTGTACTTTTGTTAGTTTTTAGCTTTTGATGACTGGACGTCAATTGGATCGATTTTTGAATTTTGTGTATTTTGATGGTTTAGAATTATTTCTGAATTTTTGAACCTTGTAGATTTTTTGGGATTTTGATGATTCAGAATAAATTTTGAATTTTTATTTGTTGTACTTGGTGATTTAAAATTAATTTTTGAATTTTGATGATTCAATTAGTTTTGAATTTCTACGCTTTTTGTATTTTTTCTGGATGATTAAGAATTATTTTAGTTTTTGAATTTAGAATTAATTTTGAATTTTTGAGTTTTTATGGAATTTGATGCTTTAGAATTAAATTTTGAACTTTTCGTATTTTTTAAATTTAAAGATTCAATGATGATTCAGAATTAATTTTGAATTTTTATAATGTTTTGAATTTTTTGAAGTTTGATCAACTTTGAATTTTTTGGATTATGATGATTTTTAAATTAATTTTTTTGGGTTTTGATAATTTAGAATTGATTTTGAATGCATGCACTTTTTGGATTTTGATGATTTAGAATGGATTTAGAATATGTGGACATTAGGGAATTTGATGATTTAGAATTAATTTTTGAAGTTTTTTTTGGATATTGATGATAAAAAATTAATTTTGAATTTTTGTAGTTTTTGAAATTTTTTGAAATTTGATGATTAAGAATTAGATTTTGAATTTTTTGAATTTTGATAATTTAGAAATAATTTTTGAATTTTTTGGATTTTGATTATGTAGAATTAATTTTGATTTTTGTCCTGTTTTAACTTTTTTGAATTTTGGAAAATTTGCATTAGTTTTTGAATTTTTTAGATTTCGATGATTTAGAAATAAATTCTAATTGTTGCAGTTTTTTAATTTATTTGGATTTTGATAATTTAGAATTTATTTAGAATGTTTGAACATTTTGTATTTATTCTGATATTGTTTGTGGTGTGAGTGGTTGAAATTTTACTGACCAAAATACGTTATCAGATTCGTGATAGATTTTTATTATCAAAAAAAAAAATTTAAAAAAACAAAAGTAATAGAAAGACAAAACTCTGTTTTTAATTATCTTGTATATTTAACTTTACCTGTTAATATGATGGCCAACGAAAAGAATAAAGGAGAGTTGTGGAATGGCGGCCGATCTTGAGAACTTAGGTGGATTTCATTTTATATTTCTTGGTTGATAGGTCGAAATAATTTATTCTTAAGCTAGCGACGCACGATTTGATGTCCATTGTGAACTGGTGGACATTCGAGGCTCAGCAGGTCTTTTAGTACAAAATGGTGTAACGACGGACTGTTTCGAGTTTTACTCTAAAATAATAATTTTCATATGAAAATAACTCCGCTAATAGTTTTCTAATTTGTTTCGGTTCCGGCCTTTAAATTCAAAGACACATAAAACGTTTATGTGTGCTACAAGTTATTTAATAATATTTTAACATTTTTTTAGTTGATTGCTCTGTTGCGTCACTCAATATCAATTAATAATGCTTGTTAATGGCTACATATAAGTTTTCGTTATGTAAAGCTTAGTCATAATATTATATGTTGACAGAATACAGTTGTGCATTTATAAATAATAAGAAGGGTTGTATGTATTTAGAAGGGAATATTTTCTCGTTTAAATGATTGTTTATTGATATGATACATGGAAATGAGAATTTGGATTGGAAATTTTTAAATTGTGTGCGATGAAAAAGATGAGAATAGAGTAAGCAAGAGATAAAGGCATATATATTACTCATATATACTATATTATATACGTATATATGAGGGTGTTTTTTCGGTCTAATGTTTTAGCATTAGACCTAAAAAAGTCTCCCAAAATATCAGCTTCCTAAATCTAACCTGTGAACGGCGCAACCCTTGTTTGTTTCCCATTTAAATAACATAGGAAAAACGACGGTTTTACTCATGAATAGCAAACATGAATAACTGCTAGAAAAAAAAATTTAATTTCTGATAGCAGCATTTCATAGAGAATTAAGTTTCCTACAAAAAAGGTCATGTGTACTAAATCCATGATTTCATTATTTTCAGATATTCTCTTAAAAACCGCATATCTTTGAAAATAATGAAATCACGGATTTAGTACACGGGACTTTTTTTGTAAGAAATTTAGTTTTCTATGACATGCTGCTATCAGAAATTTAAAAAAAAAATTTCTCTCAGCTATTCATGTTTGAGTAAAAACATCGTTTTTCCATGTTAATTAAATGGAAAACATTATTAGAGTCCGATTCGTTAAAAATGCTGTCGAAACAAAGACATTTTAAAAGTCCAATTCCATAACAATAATAAGATGGAAAATCCATATAAAGTGGTACATTTGATCAAGCGATGGGTTCACCATACAACTGGTGATTTTTCTCACTTTGTTTTTACGAGATTACAGACTTCAGTTGTCAAAATCCATTTTGATGATAGTTCGATGTGTATATGTATGGCAAGGAGTTGATTCGTTTTAGAACTTTATTGAACAAAGTGGTGGGGGTCTACCGTACAACTGTTAATTGTGCAATTCAACTTATGGTTTGTATTTACTTTTTTAAGAGTTTTATTTAACTAAAAAAAATCGATGGTAGCAATAAGTCACTAATCCAAGTATTTGATTGATGCAATACACTCACCAGCTTTCTCGAACGCTCACAAGTTTTTGCTGCAAGATTAACACAACCATCTCCTTAATTTATGTTTTGATTATTCGAATGCTCAAAAAGAATACGCACATATGAAAAAGATTAGTAGATTCTAGTTTCATTTGGTCATTCATTACCAACTCAATACGTTTATAACAAAATCACAAACATTTTCATTTGAAAACTCATATAATTGCCAGTTTCTTAAAATCACTGAATGAATTCGGTCATATATTCAAAATAAGTTTTCTTTAAATATAAAACACAAGAAAAATGTTGTTACGCGAGTCACAACGTCAGTTGATCGTCACAATTTTATATGGTTCAGCTGTTTTTTTGTTATAAAAATCATAAATAATTTCAAGTTTATTTATTTATTAAAAATATTTTAAAAAAAAATTATGAATAATCCAACATTAAAGAGATCGAATACGAAGAAAAACCGTCAACCTTAAAAATATATTTATTTTGTTTATTTGTTTATATATTAATTTATCTTACACATGACTGATTTTTTTGCGTTAAGTAAAATAAAAAAGAAAAACAAAAAAAAGAAAATTTAATTATAGAACAAACCACAAACTAAAAATTATTGCTGCGTACACATAAAGAAAATGTTTTTGTTTTGTTGTGAAAAAGTGTTATTGTAAAATCGAAAAGAAAATGCTTTCAATATTGAAAGAAAAGTGCAATTTTCTATTAATTGTGACAGTTTTAGTATTTTTTACTCAACTAATTAGCTGTTCTTTAATTGGAATTGGTAGAAGGCAGCCAGGTTCGTTTTTATTTTGTTGCTCTAAAAAAACATCAAAGAAATACAAATTCACTCAGAAGATGTAACTCTTGTTTATTGTTTTTCTTTTGCAGATGATAAAATTTTACTGCAACAATATTATGAAACGAATAAGACAGAGGGTAAAGAAAATCATACGATTTATATTGAAATAACCATAGAGAACAGGATAACATTCATACAATTTGATAAAAGCACGGTAATAAAATTTTATTTGTTATTAAATTTTCATGTAATATTGTTGGAAAAGTGTTGTTGGTTCCATTTTCCAGTACCAATAATGTTAGTTTATTGTTACAGCCTTTAAAAAAGGTTACCTGATTATGAAAATGTTTACGAGGAGACCAAATTAAGTTATCTATCTATATTAGAAATACTTTTCTGAGATTTCCTTTGATGTAAGAATTGAAAAGATGTCTTTATAGGAACTATATCGATTGAATCTTTATCTTTTAGGTTTAATTTTTTTTTCATGTACGACGATTCATTTAGTGTTAACTGTTATGGATGGTTGCAAATCTTGTTGGCTTATCGTTAGGTGTCAAATGTACGAATAAGTCCTATTAATTTTTCCTTTCCAACATACCTTTCAAACATACTCTATCTGTCTCCATTCTGGAACTCACCTTACAAAAACACCCACATTTTAGAATAATTCTCGTGTTGGAGTATGAAATTCATATTAACACTATAAACACAATATCAATATCAATAGTTGACCAATTGATTTCAATTTTTACACATAATATTTTTATGGGTATTGGCACCAAATGGGAGGGTGTCGTAGAAAAAATTTAAATTTTTCTTTGTATTGGCCACAACAAAACCTTCAAATTTAAGTGGCCGGGGGCACCTCTTAGAGTTGAACGATTGATTTCAAATTTGGCAAATAGTATTTTTATGGGTATTGACACCAAATGGGAGGGTGTCGTACAAACAATTTAAATTTTTCTTTGTAATGGCCACAACCAAACCTCTCAACTTTAAGTGGCACCCCTTAGAGTTGAACGATTGATTTCAATTTTTACCCATAATTTTTTTAAAGGTATTGACACGAAATGGGACGGTGTCGCACAAAAAATAAAAAATATTTTTTTTAAGGTGCAGAACAAAATTTCTCAACTTTAAGTGGCCGGAGGCACGTCTTAGAATTGACCGATTGATATTAGATTTTGCAAATAATATTTTTATGGCTATTCACACGAAATGGAGGGTGCCGTACAAAAAATAGAAAATTTTGTTTTTAAGGGCCACCCTAGTGTGTATGTGTGTGTTTATATGTGTGTTTTACTGGGTAAAACCATCTCCCTTGCTCGTGATCCTGTTGTATCCCTTCGGTACCACCAATTTAGGCATTCCTTTGCAAGGCTGGGGTTGATTGTAGTACTCTTTAGTGTATTATAATGTTGTTCGCCTTCTCTCAGCAGTTCTCTTTCTCAGCAGTTTCATCATACTTGTGATTCGTTATATCTCAGTTGTCTTTTGAGCTCAGCGTAAATTGCATGAGGCTAAGCGGAGTGATTGATTCTCCCATATGCTGTTTATTAAGTCTCCATGTATTTGCTCTGTGTGGGTTCATTACGTATACTTGTATAAGTACTAACGGAAACATCCATGGCCTGAGATCATCTGCGTCTAGTAATGGTTGACGTCACCATGTTTCCTTGTTGTCCATTCCTTTACGTCAGAGATCTTTGATGAAGTTTCCTCGTGTTCGTTGGTCACTATCATTTTGTGTTGCTTTATGCAGAGCCTTTTGCTCTAATATCGACCGCATCCCACTCGCAATAATATTTATGGTATCATCAAATACCATGCGGAAAGCGCAGCATATACGCAACGATGTCAAACCGCAGGTCGTTTTAATAGGTCTAACATAAGATGTCCTTTTCACCACTGAGGTGCATATGAGTTCAACATATATCAATGTTGATGTGCTAACACCAACGAGAAGTTTCCTGACCGATTATCTATCGCCGCTAATGATGAGCATGAGAGCCCATTGAGTTGAGTCTATGGTAGAATGACTCCAAGATACCTCTAGTGCTGGTCAAATGTTATGACTTTTTCTGCTACTCATTAGTACGACTTCCGTTTTATGATCCGTTAACTCTATTTCTGTATTGTTCAGCCATACTCTAAGGTTGATTATGGTCTGGATACAGTTGGCAAAATTATTCGGGAGGTTCATGACTACAACTATGGCAATGTTATCTGCATAGCCGATTATCGTTGTTTGTCTGGGCACACGTACTCTGAGAACACTATCCTACATGATGTTCCAAAGCAGTAGTGTATGGATTAATGCCTGGAGCACCCTGGTCACCCATCCCTCCTGTTATATTGTACTTCTTCGAAACTGCTTGGGTAACGTAGACCAGAGTAGGTGAAGTAAACAGATTTTACGCGTAACAGGTAGTCAGGTACGTGCAGTTCTTCGGGGGCGTTCAGAATTTGGTTAAAGGCACAGGTGTGTTTGTTTGTTTTGTAAAACTTAAAAAATTTATTTTAAAAATTTTACTAACACTTTTATGATGCACATCTGCAGGGTTTTAATATGGGTTATTTTGGGTGTTGTGTATATTTTGGGTTTTAGTATGGGAAACTCCAGAAGAGTGGGACTCCAGAAGGGAGTAGGTGTGTTAGAGGAAAATAAGAGGAATAAATGTTATTAGGACCTGTTGATATATTTGACCCACCTAGGGGTAACTTTGGGAAATCTTTGGGAGTCACATCGAATAAAGACAAAAAATCATTTCCTCATCTTTTGTAGGGGAGCCCCGAAAGGGTGACAGATAGAGGGTTCGAAAGAAATTCTGGGGATTATAGGACCTGTTTATACATTTTAACCCTTCAGGGGTCACCCTGGAGAGCTATGAATTATTTTTGTCAAACTCATGTTCACAATAGATTATCGAAAGCACCCGATATATCTATGATAATGCCAAGTGAGTACTTTTCATCGGTTGGTTGAACAGTTTCTATTGGACTAAATGCTGAGTCTTCGGTAGAGCGACCCGATCTAAAGCCATGCTGCTTATTCGACATCCCACCATTCAAGCAATTCAATTTAAAAGCTTTTTGTTTATTATTTTCTCTAAAGTTTTACCAGAATTGAAAGGGAACTATAGTGATCCGACCAATCTTCCAGTCTTTAGGAAAGGTATCAAATCTGAGGCAGCTGTTGAAAATTTTCAAGCAAGTAGGTCTCAAGGTCATTCACTGTGAACTCTGAGACATCCTGAGAAGCGTAGGTTGTGGAAGCTGGGAGACCTCGGAAGTAGACGAATTCCCTTAATTCCCACTCCGTTCACTCCGTAAACGTCCTGTGCACACAGAAGCCCACATTATGAGTAGTACGCACTTACACATCTCAAGCTCGCACTGAGTGTTGTAAATTTGATTGTGAAATTTTCAAATTCAGACTCAACCCCGCCGCAGTATCGATGTGTCTATACATTCATAGAGATTGTTTCTATGTTTCATGCGCTCCAATTCATGATTATACCTGTAGCAGGTACTATCTCCTACCTTGTGAGTATGTGGTTCGCCATTTGTTTTACAAGGTGCACACTCAACACAGGATACTTTATTTGGATAATCTGTTTCTTTGTGTCCCGTTTTCGCTTAGCGAACCACATGCCGGCTCAGTTTGTGTGCACTGTTTGGATATATCTCCACACCACTGACATTTGTAACAGCGAAGGTATGTGACATACTCCTGAGCTATGCATGGTGCCCACTTAACGTAAATCCTTTTTTGGAGGCCACAACCCAGTCAATGTCTACGCCAGTTTTTGCACCAATCTTCTTAAAGACAGATTTGATCGGTTTTATTTATAGCATTGAGATCAGAGCTATGGTCAGTAATCAACAGAATGCCATTGCCTCTCGTACTTTTCATCGCCTTTTCTTTCATCATCCGTCACACCGGTTAACATTGGTTGAGAAATCAGCTTTTATCGCATCGCATCCCTAGCCAGAGAGGTATATTACCAATGATTTGCTTCTTTTATTATTGTTTGCTTGTTTTCTTACATTTTGGCTTTATTCCTCGTCCCAACAACTAGGATTCAATCCTCATCTAGTACGACTGCTTCATAGTCGGTTCAGTTTCAACTGATTTTCAAATTCGCGTTTGAATGTTAAGGGTTTTTAGTGCGCCCCGAAGGTGCGAAGTTACCTCTACTTCGTTTTCTCTCTGCGATTTTGAAGATCACTAGACTTTTTAAGCATTTCCTTTATAATCTTTGTTATAAAAATTAATTTTTATATATATGTTTTGATTAAATGAGGCAAAATAAACTTAAAAGAACAATTTGTAAATGCTCCTTCGTT
This sequence comes from Diogma glabrata, assembly GCA_963693315.1. Classification (NCBI taxonomy): domain Eukaryota; kingdom Metazoa; phylum Arthropoda; class Insecta; order Diptera; family Cylindrotomidae; genus Diogma; species Diogma glabrata. The sequence continues at coordinate 274,427,776 of OY856188.1, read as the reverse complement.
TTAAAAACTTCTGCTATTCAATCGACACCCGGGCATTTGTCATTTTTCAGTTTATTGATGGCGACTTCCATTTCTCTATTGTGGGATAAGGGACGAAAACCTCTTTACTTAACGGAGCAAAAGCACAAATATAATGAACTTCATACGTTTTATTTATTAGATCTTGGATGTTAGGTAGTCAAATTGCCACAACCTTAGGTTTGCTTGATATACGTTCGTTGTTTGCATTTCTAATGGCTGTTGATATTGAAGGAAATAATTTGTCAGATGCCGAGTATTTAAATTGTTTTAACCGCACGTTGGCTTATGTTTTCGATACAAAATTCATGTGTTCGCGTTAATTTTTCCCGAGAAGTTTTCCTGAAGATTGCTTATGACATAGATAATTAGTTTGGAAGCTTTGGGTGGTCCCTGCTTACAATTTATTTTCGCAGTTTTTGTTTAATTTAAACGTTTAGGCGGCAATTGCCATCAAACTGTTCGTTGCGTGATTCCGGCTGCCACCGTTTTTGAGTGTGAAATCTCATATACTAAGGTTGTTCAATCGAAAGATTCGCATAAGGCAGGTTTACTGATGCTCTGCTAGGACAAGCCGATGACACTGTTGCGAATCAGAAAGATTGAACACAATTTGGGATAAACAAAAACAGGGTGAAAAGCCACTAAAAAGCATTGGTAATCCACCTACCTAGCAAGGGATGTGATACCGTTAAGGCCAGTCTTTCAACCCACGTCAAATTATGTGACGGAGTCTTGCGAGTAAAAGTTTTAAATCAACCGAGAGACAACGGCATTCCGCAAATAACGGGCAATAGTTCTGATCTCGATCCTCGACTACGAACAACGAGTCACTAAATAGTGAATTTTCAAAATAAATTTGCACAAGAAACCATTGCAAACCGGGCATATGGTAAATACAAATGCACAAGCTGTTTTGGCGGTTAGTCACTGCTCTCAAGCAGAACACAAGCATGTTGATTGTCCAAACAAACCACTCTCACTGGCGTGTGAAATATAAGATAAAGAGCAACCATCGTATGAACATAGAAACATAGAAGTTTGTACAGACAAATTTGCAACATTCAATGCCGGATTATACCGTGGACGTTCTGTATGCACAGGAAGTCTACGGTGTAAACGAGAAAGCAAAAGGTTTAGGGAAAAACGCGAATTATGCCTCCATAATAAACAATGACAGACACTGCTTGCCTGTTTCTATCAGTTTTTCACAATTCAAACATCAAAGAAACGACCAGTCTTCAATCCTCATTTCACAGATTCAAACTCTGCTTGAGGTCAGATATCTAAGTGGAACGTTTCACGTGGTGAATTTCTCCAACCGGTTTTGAAAACCTATCAAAGATCATTTGAAGAAACTTGATAGTATGTGAAGCAAGTTAAAAGGTCCAGTAATCATTTAAAGTAACTTCAACGCTCGTTTACGTTCGATCGTTTTACTGATAGTTGAGGTCAGAATTTAAAAGTTTTCATTTCACAATGGTAAAATGCCACCGAGGACGTAATATTATGTCAAAAAATATATGGTTAAGCTTATTAAAAACTGGATAATCCATGAACGCTGGACTTTTAGTAACCATCGTGCTATCTCTTTCGAGAGTGTGGAAATGCAAGCCAAAGTGATTGACTATTCTTCAGACTGCGAATCAATTATGTCCGCTCTTATGAATGTCATACTAAAATCGTGTAAAGACGCCATGCCACATGAATATAAAAAACAAATGAAGCATACTGTGCACCAATGATCTAAGTCATCTCAAAAATGAAGAAGAACGGTTACGAAGGTAATATCAAAAATCTGAGCTACTAAAGCTAGTAGAAAATTTTACCTTGGAGTCGACTTGAACGAGAGGCTCGGATTGTCAAGTCATATTCCCCGAATATGCGACAATTCAAAGTCTCTCTTCCACAGCTTTACAAGGCTATCACATGAACTATAGGATCTTGTCAGACACATGTTACAACTCATATATAGAATTGTAGTAGAATCGATCGTGACATACTGCTCGGCTGGTTGGAACTGGTTTAAGGCGTCCCATACATTAAATTCAGACTGAATACAGAACTGAAAATTTTGTTTTTCATTAAAAATTATCCAATTACAGATATTCACCACAGCGTCAGTTGAATATGATGGTGATATTGCAAAATTTATACAATTAACCGCATACAACACAACCGAGTTCTTCCTATACATGACCATTTATGGCTACGAAAAACCCAAACCACTCAAAAAACAATCATCATTCTATCAGGAGGTAATGAAATTAGATAAAATAATGGAAGAGAAAAGGAAAAGGCCAACAACAACAACCAACAACACAAGCAATAATTTGAATAATTTAAAAGGGAAGAACAATGAGAAAAGTTATAATAAAAAAAGTAATGAAGACTTAGATTATGATCCAAAATTTGATGAGCTTTTAAAAGTTATTGCAAGAATAAAAACAAAGAAAAAAGTTCGTCCAATGATGCCACGACATAGTAATGAAACTTATGTATCATATTATGAAAATAAGTTTGTGGCAGAAAATTTAAAAGAAAACACAAATAAAAGTAAATTTAATAGTAATAGTATTAAAAGTAGTGATATTAATGATAGTGCTGTAACCGAAAATAGTTTAGATTTAGATCAGGAAAATTATTCATTTTTTGAATATTTAAAAGAAAAATACATTTACAGGTCATCCACTGCAAATCTAATTCATAACTCTAAGTCAATTGTTCTACTATATTTGATTTATGTAATTTTTAGTTTAGGTCTTTTATAAGGATTCAAGCAACAGTAGTATAATTTTGTATATTTATTGATTTTATTATAATTAAATGTGTGTTTAGAAAAAGCTTAGTTTTAGATTTATTACATTTATTTTCAACCGAATAAAGTCTAATTAGATTAAGTTGGAGATCATGTTTATGCCCAAAGATAATATCGTGAGGTAAATCATCAAAAATAACATCCTAGTGTGAGGTGGAAGGACACTGTTGATCAAAGTATTGGAAGAGAATTTAAAAAAAGTAAGCTACAAAGCAGCGGTTTGATTTTTATTTTTATTTGCCCTCTAAAATAATATGCACTCTCAAAGAGCTAAATTTTATTTTCTTATTTTTCGCCGTTAGATATTTTAATTTTATTTTTAAAAAAAATTTTGTGCGTTGTAGATTTTATTTTGTAATATTTTATTTCGCTCAAAAGAAAAGAGGAATAAAATCTAATATTTCTTACTATCCGTTATATTAATTTTTGTTTATTTTGGTTAGTTTTCTTCTTGTGTTGTTGTTTAATAAAAAAAATTATAGAAATTTGTATGATTAGTCATAATTTACTATTTTTACATAATATTGTAATGAATAATTTTTATTTTGTTAATGAATTTAATTATGAAGCTAAAAAAAATTATTTCGTTCGATTTGACTGAGGTAACTGCATCATCTGATGCTAATGTAACAACTCTGTCGAACTGTTCTTTTTTTTAAAACCAAAAGAAAAAGAAAACAAAAAACTGATTGTAAAAAAATTTTTTAGAGGATTGCATTTATTTTTTTTAAATAATTATCTCCCAACAAAATCTTTTCTTGTAATTTTTTATTTTGCTCACATAAAGTTTTTTCGTAAATTCTTTTATGTTTATCTGAAGAGCAAGGGTGAAAAAATAAAAATAAAAGTAAAGCACGCGTGGTTTTATTTTTGAAATAAGTGTGGCCGCTCGCAAAAAATAAAAATCTGATCACTGTAAGGGAGTTATTATGATTTTAAAATTTTTTCCATGATTGTAATGCTTTTTTCCAAAGAATAGAAATATAAAAATCAACAATTTGCGCAGGGAGAAATTGATAGATTAACTATCTTCTCCATTCAATACCAAGTATTGAAGCCAAAGAAATCCATTTGCGTTGAATCGACACTGAAATAACGAATGCAAAATTTAGCACGCTGAGTTTACATTTCATGTTTGGCGCCTGAATTAGTAATACTTACATTATTCTATTGTGATCTGGAACCGTCTGAGCTATTAAAAAACCTTCCTTAATATGTTAGAAGTGTAACACGAGTCAGATTGACCGTTGCGTTCAGTGGGAAAAAATTGATATACAATATATGTTCTGGCTTTGTATATTTGTGCTGACTTTGCCTTCTAAACCGTTGAATTATCATTGAGATGGA